>CAXITT010001067.1:91293-185571 GCA_964033795.1 Lymnaea stagnalis | reverse complement strand
TTTATGATAGGGGGTTAGATGGTGGTTTAAGATAGTGGGTGAGATGGTGGTTTAAGATAGTGGTGAGATGGTGGTTTAAGATAGTGGGTGAGATGGTGGTTTAAGATAGGGGGTGAGATGGTGGTTTAAGATAGGGGGTTAGATGGTGGTTTAAGATAGGGGGTGAGATGGTAGTTTAGGATACGGGGTGAGATGGTAGTTTAAGATAGGGGATGACATGGTGGTTTAAGATAAGGGGTGAGATGGTGGTTTAAGATAGTGGGTGAGATGGTGGTTTAAGATAGGGGGTGAGATGGTGGTTTAAGATAGTGGGTGAGATGGTGGTTTAAGATAGTGGGTGAGATGGTGGTTTAAGATAGGGGGTGAGATGGTGGTTTAAGATAGGGGGTTAGATGGTGGTTTAAGATAGTGGGTGAGATGGTGGTTTAAGATAGTGGTGAGATGGTGGTTTAAGATAGTGGGTGAGATGGTGGTTTAAGATAGGGGGTGAGATGGTGGTTTAAGATAGGGGGTGAGATGGTGGTTTAAGATAGTGGGTGAGATGGTGGTTTAAGATAGTGGGTGAGATGGTGGTTAAAGATAGGGGGTGAGATGGTGGTTTAAGATAGGGGGTGAGATGGTGGTTTAAGATAGGGGGTTAGATGGTGGTTTAAGATAGTGGGTGAGATGGTGGTTTAAGATAGTGGTGAGATGGTGGTTTAAGATAGTGGTGAGATGGTGGTTTAAGATAGTGGGTGAGATGGTGGTGTAAGATAGGGGGTGACAAGGTGGTTTAAGATAAGGGGTGAGATGGTGGTTTAAGATAGGGGGTGAGATTGTGGTTTAAGATAGGGGGTTAGATGGTGGTTTAAGATAGTGGGTGAGATGGTGGTTTAAGATAGGGGGTGAGATGGTAGTTTAGGATAGGGGGTGAGATGGTAGTTTAAGATAGGGGATGACATGGTGGTGTAAGATAAGGGGTGAGATGGTGGTTTAAGATAGTGGGTGAGATGGTGATTTAAGATAGGGGGTGAGATGGTGGTTTAAGATAGTGGTGGAGATGGTGGTTTAAGATAGTGGGTAAGATGGTGGTTTAAGATAGGGGGTGAGATGGTGGTTTAAGATAGGGGGTGAGATGGTGGTTTAAGATAGGGGGTTAGATGGTGGTTTGAGATAGTAGGTGAGATGGTGGTTTAAGATAGTGGTGAGATGGTGGTTTAAGATAATGGGTGAGATGGTGGTTTAAGATAGGGGGTGAGATGGTGGTTTAAGATAGGGGGTGAGATGGTGGTTTAAGATAGGGGGTGAGATGGTGGTTTAAGATAGGGGGTGAGATGGTGGTTTAAGATAGTGGGTGAGATGGTGGTTTAAGATAGTGGGTGAGATGGTGGTTTAAGATAGGGGGTGAGATGGTGGTTTAAGATAGGGGGTGAGATGGTGGTTTAAGATAGGGGGTGAGATGGTGGTTTAAGATAGTGGGTGAGATGGTGGTTTAAGATAGTGGGTGAGATGGTGGTTTAAGATAGGGGGTGAGATGGTGGTTTAAGATAGGGGGTGAGATGGTGGTTTAAGATAGGGGGTGAGATGGTGGTTTAAGATAGTGGGTGAGATGGTGGTTTAAGATAGTGGGTGAGATGGTGGTTTAAGATAGGGGGTGAGATGGTGGTTTAAGATAGGGGGTGAGATGGTGGTTTAAGATAGGGGGTGAGATGGTGGTTTAAGATAGTGGGTGAGATGGTGGTTTAAGATAGTGGGTGAGATGGTGGTTTAAGATAGGGGGTGAGATGGTGGTTTAAGATAGGGGGTGAGATGGTGGTTTAAGATAGGGGGTGAGATGGTGGTTTAAGATAGTGGGTGAGATGGTGGTTTAAGATAGTGGGTGAGATGGTGGTTTAAGATAGGGGGTGAGATGGTGGTTTAAGATAGGGGGTGAGATGGTGGTTTAAGATAGGGGGTGAGATGGTGGTTTAAGATAGTGGGTGAGATGGTGGTTTAAGATAGTGGGTGAGATGGTGGTTTAAGATAGGGGGTGAGATGGTGGTTTAAGATAGGGGGTGAGATGGTGGTTTAAGATAGTGGGTGAGATGGTGGTTTAAGATAGTGGGTGAGATGGTGGTTTAAGATAGTGGGTGAGATGGTGGTTTAAGATAGTGGGTGAGATGGTGGTTTAAGATAGGGGGTGAGATGGTGGTTTATGATAGGGTGTTAGATGGTGGTTTAAGATAGTGAGTGAGATGGTGGTTTAAGATAGTGGTGAGATGGTGGTTTAAGATAGGGGGTGAGATGGTGGTTTAAGATAGGGGGTTAGATGGTGGTTTAAGATAGGGGGTGAGATTGTAGTTTAGGATAGGGGGTGAGATAGTGGTTTAAGATAGGGGATGACATGGTGGTTTAAGATAGTGGGTGAGATGGTGGTTTAAGATAGTGGGTGAGATGGTGGTTTAAGATAGGGGGTTAGATGGTGGTTTAAGATAGTGGGTGAGATGGTGGTTTAAGATGGTGGTGAGATGGTGGTTTAAGATAGTGGGTGAGATAGTGGTTTAAGATAGTTGGTGAGATGGTGGTTTAAGATAGTGGGTGAGATGGTGGTTTAAGATAGTGGGTGAGATGGTGGTTTAAGATAGTGGGTGAGATGGTGGTTTAAGATAGGGGGTGAGATGGTGGTTTAAGATAGGGGGTGAGATGGTGGTTTAAGATAGTGGGTGAGATGGTGGTTTAAGATAGTGGGTGAGATGGTGGTTTAAGATAGGGGGTGAGATGGTGGTTTAAGATAGGGGGTGAGATGGTGGTTTAAGATAGTGGGTGAGATGGTGGTTTAAGATAGTGGGTGAGATGGTGGTTTAAGATAGGGGGTGAGATGGTGGTTTAAGATAGGGGGTGAGATGGTGGTTTAAGATAGTGGGTGAGATGGTGGTTTAAGATAGTGGGTGAGATGGTGGTTTAAGATAGGGGGTGAGATGGTGGTTTAAGATAGGGGGTGAGATGGTGGTTTAAGATAGTGGGTGAGATGGTGGTTTAAGATAGTGGGTGAGATGGTGGTTTAAGATAGGGGGTGAGATGGTGGTTTAAGATAGGGGGTGAGATGGTGGTTTAAGATAGTGGGTGAGATGGTGGTTTAAGATAGTGGGTGAGATGGTGGTTTAAGATAGGGGGTGAGATGGTGGTTTAAGATAGGGGGTGAGATGGTGGTTTAAGATAGTGGGTGAGATGGTGGTTTAAGATAGTGGGTGAGATGGTGGTTTAAGATAGGGGGTGAGATGGTGGTTTAAGATAGGGGGTGAGATGGTGGTTTAAGATAGTGGGTGAGATGGTGGTTTAAGATAGTGGGTGAGATGGTGGTTTAAGATAGGGGGTGAGATGGTGGTTTAAGATAGGGGGTGAGATGGTGGTTTAAGATAGTGGGTGAGATGGTGGTTTAAGATAGTGGGTGAGATGGTGGTTTAAGATAGGGGGTGAGATGGTGGTTTAAGATAGGGGGTGAGATGGTGGTTTAAGATAGTGGGTGAGATGGTGGTTTAAGATAGTGGGTGAGATGGTGGTTTAAGATAGGGGGTGAGATGGTGGTTTAAGATAGGGGGTTAGATGGTGGTTTAAGATAGTGGGTGAGATGGTGGTTTAAGATAGTGGGTGAGATGGTGGTTTAAGATAGGGGGTTAGATGGTGGTTTAAGATAGTGGGTGAGATGGTGGTTTAAGATAGAGGGTGGGGATTGTGGATTAAGATAGTGGATGAGGTGTTGGTTTAAGATATTGGATGAAATGGTGGTTTAAGATAGAGGGTGAGATGGTGGTTTAAGATAGGGGGTTAGATGGTGGTTTAAGATAGTGGGTGAGATGGTGATTGTGAGAATATTGTTGAGATGATTTTGCGATTGTTGGTTGATATTGTGAGATGGTGGATAAGGGATGGTGGATGACATGGTGTATAAGATTGTTGGTGAAATAATGGATGTGATGATGGATGATATTATTGGTTTAGATGGTTGGTGAAATAGTGGGTGCGATGATGGGTGAGATGGGTAGTGGGATGGTGGATGAGATGGTGAGTGAGATGGTTGGTGACATGGTGGGTGAGATTATTGGTATGAGGGTTCGTGAGATGGTTGGTGATTTGTTGGATGAGATTGTGGGTGAAATGGTGCGTGTGATATTGGGTGAGATATTGGGTGAGATTATTGGTGTAATGGTAAGTGAGATGGTGGGTAATTTAGTGGGTGAGGTAGTGAATCAGATGGTAGGTCAATTGGTGGTCGAGATGATGGGTTAAATGATGGGTGAGATGATGGGAGAGTTAACGAAGTTAATGTCATTTTGAAGGATGCAGTCGATAGGCCCAAGAAGCCTGACCATAAGGTTTACCACGATTTATACTCTAGAACTTGGGTCACCAAACTTTTCACCGAGGGTAACTGATAAAATGACGAGCGTGGGCCTTATAATCATTTTGTGCAATACTTTCAAGCAAGAACGAAAGCTCTGTTAAAAAGACGAAAAACTAAATATTTTATGTTAATCATTAGTGGGTGTCATGAATTGTTTAAGAACAAAGACGATCAAAATATCTATTTCTAAAAAAATTATCAAAAATGTGACGTTAGCAAAAAATGAGGAATAGTCCGCACATATTCAAATCTTACAAACTAAGCAGCAAAAAAGGGTATGTGAGATTTATGAAACTGATATTTAGATTTCAAAATATCATCAATTGTTTTGTTTGGAATTGCTGCATCCAATCAAGAGAATTGTTTTCATATATTAGCCAGTTACTCTCATTCAATGTGGTGGCTTCCCTAGTTCCTTTTTTAAAATGTTTGCCAACAGACATAAGTTGCTCCAAACACTGATGCCATACCAGCGTCAAATTTCTTCAATTTCGGAAACTCAACATCAGAAAGGATGTTTGCCTTTTTTGTGCTTCTCTTTCAACACGTTAATTGATTGCAAATCAATTAAATCAAGCTTTAGTTCAACTGGCATATCATCAAGGCTACAGGCAAAAGTATTATGTGACAGAAGAACGTTACTCTCAATTCTGTAAATATCTGATAATCTCTACAAAAAACGAGGCTTCAAGTGACTATTCATTGTTTTCGGAAAATCAAAGTTGACATCCTCGTCGATTATAACGCAAGACTCCTTGAAACAGTAAAAATGAAAAAAAGTTTTGTTTGTTCTAGTTTTGCTTCAAACAATGACAGCTTTCTCCGAAATCCTTAGATGATTCTGTGAAGATCAGAAATAAGCGAATACTTTTTCTGAAATTTCAAGTTCAGTTTATTCATGTTGGATGGGAAGTCTATAAAAAATTACAACTTTGAAAGCCGGGTACGATCAGCTTTATCTATTTCAGTGAGAAATTAATCTACTTCGTTTTGTAGCTTGTAAATATGAAACAGGATTTTACCGCAGCTCAGCCACATCACTGCTGTCATAAGGTAAATCACAGAATTTAAGAATCAATTGCTTCAAGAGTAGACTGGAAATGACGGTGATTGAATGCTGGTCACCGAATGAAGTTCATTGCAGAAACGACTGTTTTTGCTTTTCAAGAAACATCATGTAGAGATCGTAGATGAGGTTTTAATCTCCATGAAGTTTTAAGTTAAGTTCAATAATGTTGGATTTGAAGTCGACCAAATATGACTTCTTTGACAGCCGGGTACGATCTGATAGCTTGTGTATGGACAGAGTGTCGGGAATTTGCAAATATTCTGACTGAATTCTTATTTATTGCACAATACCCTACCTCACTCCAGCCATGTTTTTCCTCCAAATATAATACCACAAAGCTGATTACACTAAAGGTTATAGTGTGCAAAAGTGTTTGCATTTCCATAAAAATGTATTTGCCAGTTGTTCCATGCATGCTGTAAACTGATGCTCTCTCTTCTGTTATTCAAAAGTCCAAATTGACAGCAAACAAAAAAACAGCAACACGAGAAGTTGTGATGTACTCAAGAACTCAGTAGACTCATCCAGCCTCAAAAATACTATAGCAAGTTTCTAGCTTTCTTTATAACCGCGGCGAAAACGATTTATAATATCCCCATATGTTTCAAACACTCATCTTCCATTCACCTAATTAAAGTTTGTGGTAGCTATCAGACTATAATGGATTAGCGGAAATAGGCTAATGAATATTGATTCTTGTTTATTATTTTTAAACCAATTTTTACTTTAAAAAAACAACCTCAAATTACTGGTAAGGTTTCAAAAAATATTATCATAATTTGTTAATTGATTCTAATTGAAATCAATTTTGTATATGCTGATCTTAATTCCAAATTTAACCACATTTTTTTTTACCAGTAATTTTATTTTTACCAGTGATAGACTGTTGTTATGTGATCTGTATGTCCCCTAATTATTTAACTAATATCATTAGCAAATACACGTCTGCAAAACCAAAACAAGTGCAGGCAGATTGCAATAAAAACGTCAGTTATCTCTTTTTAGAAGTTAATTTGTTCTGAAGCCAGCTTCAGTCGATACCCCTAGGCACTGTAATGCAAGTGCATACTGATGTCACGGCCTGCGCGTCGTAGTTTGGTGACCTCTAAACCATAAATTATACAATCATTATAACGGTTCTTTTAACCTGGGGTGGGCAACCTTTTCAGAAGGCGGGCCAAATTTCAGAAAAAAATACTTTTTACTGGACCACGCAACTAATGACACATTGTTAATTAAAGCAAACAAGCAAGCTTGTTACAGCTTCGACCACATCGTCACTTCCCAGTAGTTAAGATGGTGTTCGAAAGCTTTCCTGGTTTAATGTAAACGAAAACAAGAAATAGGTATATTAAGAAAATAAAACAATTTCGTGTTGGCCAACCCTGCTTTTAATATTTTCTCACTTTTTCAAGTTTGGTTCCATTGGTCTGTGCAGCTGTCCCAATGTCCATGATCTTAATGAAAAGTCTTCCGTCCTCGGCAGTCATCACGGTCAGGTTAAATCTTGTAGCATTTCTATAGGCTTCCTGGGTAAAATTGGCGCGTACACCATATTCATCCAGCTGATAAATAAAAATTACAGATCAATTTATTAAATCGATCTCATAATTAAAATACTTCATTAGAAAATTAGAAAAGCCCATATGGTGTACTTTCAATATATTAATTTATTTTTTGTCACTTTTCATTTGTTATAATAGTTATTTTTTAAAATATGTTAGGCACTCCATATATTTTGCTAAAGTAGATTTAAAAGAATTTTAAAAAAAATGATTTAACTAACACTCATACAAAATTAACGCATTTTTTGAAAAAAAATAAATATTTAAAATTTTATTTATTCAAAATTCCAAAGTCTCTAGAAAATGCGAATTTCATAAAACATGTTTGCAATTGTATATTCTCAGAATAAATGCAGTCGTAAAGATCGTCTCTCTTGATAACAATTACTATCTTAGTGTTCAAGAACTCTTTAGAAAGTGAAAAATACTGGATATTCTGAAAAAACAAACATTGTTTAAAATTTTTATCATTTAAAGTTATTTCAAGGTATACGAAATGAAATTTACGATTAAAATGATGATGTAGGACGACATTTGAATAAATGCAATACATTTGTCCCTCGCTTATCAAGGTTTTCAGGATTATTTATTAATAAATTGATTATTTCGTTGTTACTTTTAACGCCGCTCTAAACACGGTTTTAACTAATACTTGACGCTCTGGTTATGATCCAATAAATAGGCCTATAGTGTATAAATAAGGTCATTTTTAATTTAAGTTGTAATACATATTTGAATCAGAAAATCCAGAGCGCCCACTATTGTTTTCACTATCTAAAGTAATATTTAAAAAGAAAACTGCAAGAGTGAAGCCGCAAAAGTCAAAGTGCGAAATTGCAAGGGACGACTGTAGACTAAACAAACAATTACTAGATTTACTGGATTTAAATACATTTGCAGATTTTGTAAATAAATGTATTTTAGACTTACCATAAGTTGCTGATTGTAAGTTGTTACGTTCGTGTAGTAGGTCCAAGCAGCTTCTATTAATTTCAATTGGACAGTCTCTGCCTTGCTATTATAGTTGTCCAGGAATTCCTGAATGTCTGTAGGGTCACTAAAACTTTGACCTTTGACCCCAAAGAAGGAAGAGACGGCCACAGCTAGGTAAAAAAGCCTCGTCTTGAACATTCTTGAATGTTCACTGAAACTAAACATTTGAAATACTGTGTTTTCATTGGCAACACGTTTATGTGTGTTAAGTTTCCGGTCGATAGTTGTACAGGAATATCATCAATGAGTAGTCTGAACATTTTGTAAGTCACAAAGAAATGCAAAGTTAAATAAAGAATTTTAACGGCTAACCGAACCGATTTTGAAGTCGTTGCTTCGCACTAAGATTTTTCGTCAGGTGGCTGCCAAAAAAAAATTCACTACAGGGAACTTAACAATTACAAAGCTAATGGCCCCTTATATCAAAAATGAAACTCATATAATTTTTGTTGTTGTAAATTTTAAGAAAATTATAAAAAAAGAATTGACCTGGAATGTTGATGCAACGATCGTCTGCAAAACTGCGTCTCTGAGATGACGTCATTGTGTTTGTTCTTATACCCTCTAAAAGAAAATAGCGAACAAGACACTTACCAAACGGCTGTTAGTTCTTGACTTCTTGACCAGTGTGAAATTCACTAACAAATATATGTTTAATACTGCAGTCTGTAAGCCACCTAGATCAGCACATGTTACATACTCTTGTTAAGCTGGTCTAAATCGATACAATCGTCTGACCAAGCTTCGTTAATGTTTTATTTTTATTGTAGTTAGGGTACTTCTTACCTGTTCCTGTTACAGGAAAGCTGGGAATACGCGGGCTTTAAAATAATTTAATCTAAAAGTCCTCAAAGTTTTATTGTTTAATAATTGATCACGAGACGAAAATAGGAATTTTACGAGCATACACACATTAACTGGTGTCGTCAGACAACTAACACTTATTTAAGTCCATTACTAGCGTTCTTGAGAAGAAACATTGTTTTTCCGGTCCAAAGTGGTCGCCACGCAGTAGTCCATTTCCAATATATGAAGTTTAATATCGTCTGTCAGACGTAGTCAGATGTTAGATGACACAATGTTGAGCGGAAAGCTTCGGAGATCATTTAAACTCGTAATGTTTATTCAAAACACACATAATAATTAGGAGAGAAAAAACAACAACCTTAAAAACAAAGTTTTTCGTAGAGATCTTTTATAAAATGCAATATCCAGCAAAGGAGGGTCTGGGGTTAAAATTTACTATGCATTCAAATAATGCACTCTATAAGAAGCCCCTGGAAACATTAGAATCTACCCTATTCTGCAATTTATGAGAAAACCAATTAGTTCCAATCCTTTTATTCCAGGGCTCCCAACGGCACAGTTGTATCATATCCCTGAATTATATTAATATTTTAATGACCCACCCGTTTTAAAACAATTAAGAAAATATTACCCTTTAAACCACTTTCTATAAGAATCTCAGTTAGAGCAGTTTTGATGAATTTCATTTCATCTTGCCCTTAAGAAATAGGAAAAAATGATTTATTGCAATGGAGTTTGGGGATTAAGATTGAAATAACGTGTTGTCATTGAGCTATCAGCTCGATAGGGAAACGGGAAGTGGGTCAATTCGCCGTCCAAATATTTTGCCAGGGCGCCATTCTGCCACCCATCCAGCCAGCCATTCATGAACAGAATCGAAGTTCATTTTCAAGATTTAAAAATAAAGTACAATTGCTCCAGGCAATCATAGAAGGATATGGATGTCACTGAAGAGCACACAGGAAGGTTGATACCGGTAAGTGTACAAGGCTTATAGAAAGATCTCTGGCATATCTTGAGAAAGCAAATATTAATCTATTATACTAATTAAAATACAATCTTTTAATTTTTTTCCACATCCCAACTTAAAGGTCCACTTTTAAATTCGGCCAAGAGATTCGATAAAAAAAGTTTATGATTTGTAAAGGGAGACATAAAAAGTTTCATTTATAGATTGGTATAATAAAGTGTATCATTGATGGAATGAGATAATAAAATGTATCATTGGTAGAAAAATAAAATAAAGTGTTTCATTTATAGAATAGGATAATTAAGTGTATTATTTATTGAATGAGATAATAAAATATATCATTAATTGAATGATATAATAAAGTGTATCATTGATAGAATGGGATATTAAAATGTATCGTTGATAGAATGGAATAATAAAGTGAATCGTTCATAGAATAAGATAATAAAGTTTAGCATAAATAGCATGATATAATATAGTGTATCATGTCTAGATCCAGATATTGAAGTGTATCATTTTAAGGAAGAATTAATAAAGTTTATCATTTATAGAATGATATATTAAAATGTTTCATTTCTAGAATGAGATAATAAATTGTATCATTTCTAGAATGGGATAATAAAATTTTTCATTTATAGAATGATATAATAAAATCTTTAATTTATAGAATAAGGTAGAAAAGTTTATAATTTATAGAATGAAATAATGAAATATATCATTTCTAGATTGCGATACCAAAGTTTCTCATTTTTATAATTAGATAATAAAGTGTAGCATTTCTAGATTCAGATACCAAAGTTTATCCTTTCTAGAAAGAGATAATAAAATGTATCATTGCTATAATAATATAATAAAAGAAGTCTGGTTTAAATAATTTAGTGTATTCAGAAAAAATTCAAATTGCAAATGTCTTTAAAGGACAAAAAAAGAGCTACATTATGGCAGAAATAGAAATCCAATAAAATACCTTGAAGTAATAAGTTACATTATGAAATCAAAAGTTTTTAAAAGTTTACTCTGACTATGGCATATATATGAATATTCGAGTAATGAAAAAAATAAATGAAAGATACCTATTTAAAATTCATAAGCCCGTTTATTTCCAGCTGTGATTTAACTTCTAATTAAAACTTAGGATTACTTTTTCCACTGGAAACAACTATGGAACAATTCTAATTCCATTAAGGACCATCAAAGTGTTTAAATACTGTTCACTCTATATTTAAGCCATTAAAAAATCGAAGTGGCTATTCGGACCCATGTCCGAGAAGTTAGAGGTTGTGATTAAATTATCCTTAAAAAGCGCGATGCGTTTAAGATTACATTTTGACTAAATGCTATTCAGATGTCATTTGTGGTAGTGTATTTTAGTTAAAATTAAGAAGCAAGTTTACAAGAATATAGTCCATTAAATTATCTTTCATTTTGATACCATATTTTGTCTTAAAAAACCTACAATATTTTTTTAATATTTTTTTTTATAAACCTTAACTCTAACTTCTCCGACCCGGGTTCGAATAGTCGCAGCCTTAAAAATGTTACTCTTAAAAGTTGTTTCCCTGTTTATTTTAAAAAATGATTTGTATTTTTTTAAAAATCATCCATCTATTTATTATTACAGGAATTTATTTTCAAGAGTAAATTATAAATTGTCTTTTTATATTTTCGATAATCAAATATAATTAAATATTTTTATATTAACAGAAATGCATCTTAACAGCTAAACTATATAGCAGGGCATATATACATCTACTTCTATTTTTTAGATAAACATTTACAATTATGATTTAAGATGAACATTGCCCAGTTGAATTGTATCCATGTAAAAGAATGGAAATAAAAATTCAAATTAAATCAAACAACACAAATAATAAATTTTTTGTATATTATTTGAAAATCAAGGAATTTATTTATTTATTTATTTAGGCATTTTTATATAGCGCTTATCATAAAGCTCTAAGCGCTTTACAGTTATTAAAACATGTAAACTAAGTAAATACAAATGAGACACTAGGATAGTAACTACTATTCTATAGAAACAATGAAAATGGCTATAAAAAGAGGACACTTTGACACTTCAGGATTAAACCGAAACAGAAAATTAGGAATGGGGTCGTGGTTAAAAATTTGACAAAACATGCATACAAGGATCATATTATCTAAGAATACAAATTATAGCTTTCCCCTAACCCAAATACAAGGCTCGCAACCCACATAATGTTCATGCCAATAAACTCGTTTTCTATATACCCGCTATTACAGTGCTGATTTATTTCACCTACACTTTCACAAAACAAAAAGACATTATTACGCACCAAATGCACTTGCAGTATTTCCTTTAAAGATCAATACTCGGAGGTCGAGATTCCATCTCTTAAGACCTCTGGCCGTGAAACATAGCCTAGTAGTCCCTGGGGACTCCGGCCATGCAACTCGGCCTTGAGTAACGGGGTTTGGGCAGGTTGCTTCCACTCAAGAGGGGACAGTTTAGCGTCACAGCACCCCTTGCCCATTGAGTCTTACGTTCGGGACGTAGGGTTGGAACAGCTTTGCTTCCTCTCCTGAGACGACGTTGCGTTGCCACCCTCACCGCCCAGGGAGCCGTACGTTCCTTGGTGTGGCACGGCTTTGCTTTTACTCCGGGAGTAGTCACAAGCTTAACTTTCTCCCACCGTTCCTGGGAATCGTATGGACATGGGTCAAAACGGCTTTACTTCCTCTCCGGGGGAGGCGTTGCGTTACCTCCACCCACCGTTCGGAGAGTGGTTCGGTCGGACTGTTTCGGGACGAAACGGTCGCCTAGGAGCGGCTTTCTCAAGGCCGGTATTTCCTTTAAAAGAATCTAAGTTTAAGAGCAGTTGTCGGGAATTTTATTTCATCTTCCCTTTGAAAAATAGTAAAAAATTGAAATGTGACTGTTCAAGTTGGAGGAGGAAAAGGAGGAGGGACTGAAATTTGAAATAATATATTGTCATCGGGCTGAGTCTATGTTGCAAATTTCAGTTCGCTAGCTAAACAGGAAGTTGTCATTTATACTTCGAAAGGGATTACCACTCAGCCAGTCACTCAGCCGCGGCAGCAAAAAAATTAACTAAAAAAGAAAGGAAAGCGAAAAGCGTTATTTAAAAAAAAAATAAACATGAATATCTGAGCGCATTTAATTTAACACAAAATAAACTATTATTATTAAGTAAATTTTAGGGCGTCTCAAATAAGTTTAAATAAATTCTTCTCTGATACAAACAAAAATGTTTTCATGCTAAAAAAGAAAGCTAATTGGCAATTTTTTAATTCAGTGCCATGTTTGTTGATGAAGGTAAATTTTCAATTCGAGGTTGTAAAAATTAACTGTAGTGAATATTTCAACCATAACAATTCCATTTGAATCTATTTAACTTTAAAAAAATAAAGATAAATTAGTTCTTTGAAAGAACAAAGAATGAATATCTAGCACAAGTAGGTTGATAAAATGAAAACAATATGTAAAAGAAAATATTACTGAAGATTTAGTACAGCCTCTCAAATTGGCTGGAATAAAAAAAAAATTTCTTCTTATATTAATAAATGTATTTTAAAGGAAGAAAGCACCGAGCTTGCAATATATTAATATAGTAATATATTTGTTTCTATAATTAGTTTGAGATCTAAATTTAGATAATCCGCTGTAGAAAAATAATCAACGATCTCATGTCTAGTAACGTGTACACAATGTAAGATTAACTAAAAAGCCTTTTGTAATGAAATATTACAAAAAAATGTATTGTTTTCAGATAATTAGTGTTATTAGTGTTAAAACCAATGCTGTGTGCGTTACATGTCAGGAGTATGTAGAGGGTTTTATTTAGTTATCTCCCCGGCGGGAGCTCGTGTCCTCGGAAAAGCCAAGTGCTCCCGAAGCAAAATTGGTAAAAACAACATAAAGATTACATATTTTTAAATTTTAAAAACGACTAAATTGTGATTTTTAAACAAATTTAGAAAGAATAATAACTAGTGCTTTATCCGATTACAATCAGTGGAATCTATTAAAAATCGTTATGCCAGATATATTTAAGGATTCGTATATATTCAATTTTAAGGATAAAATATCCTACTAGCCAATTCTGATTTTAAGTCTAAGTCTTACTTCACATTGTTCACACTTATCGGTATATTTATTTTTTTAAATTTCTTTTTTTGTGTGTGCAAATTCATACAATTTAAGATTTTTTAATCACTGCATTAAAATAGTTGTACATATGACCAGACACGTAGAACGCCATGGTCATTCACTGCATGGGTGACTGGGTGGCCGAATGGTCTAAACTGAGCAAACATCAATTTCAGCCAAAGGCCGGTCAAGCAAAAACATCACCCCGGGTGGATGAGATTCGTTAACCTTGGTCGGCAACTCATCTAAGAGAAGGAAACTCTGAATTCAAACCCGGAGTTGGAGTCCCGTAAGGCGCATACAATGTCCATTCCTGCAACCGTACCCATCCCTGGTCGTCTTGACGTAGAGTCTTGCCACTGGATATGGTGGGCTCGGACGAGAGAGTGAGGTTGACGCTGCGCAACTCTTCCTCACTTTAAACAAAAGTCACCCGCGCAAGTCATCAGTCACCAGACGACTCGATGGTCATCGTCGATCCTCGACGGACGAACAACAAAGTTGTACATGAACATCAAGAACTAAAATTCTAATAATATTTCTTGCCAAGTATCAAACCTGCAAAATCTATTTTCTAATTATATTTCATCATAAAAGCATTACATTTAAAATAGGAATAGAAGTTAATTATAAATTGTATGATGATATTAGCCTTTAACAAATATTTTTTTATTGTCATACTTATAAATGTGCTCTAAAAATGGAAACTTAAAAAAATTAGAGGTATTTTTTTTTAAATAAGAATTTAACGGGCGCATACAAATAGTGCAAATTTCATTTAATTATTACAACAAAAAAGTTTTCGTTTTCTTTAAATGCGTTACGTTTGTAACAAAGTTTTCCGAATGAAAGAAGGTTAACAAATAATTTAGGCAATATTTATTAAATTCCCAGCAATGTTTTTTCTTTTTACTATTTGAATAATAAATAAAACCGCCCAATCACTGCATGGATTGTTTAAAAAAACAACAAAACATAAGTTATTCAAGATGAGAATCTATCAGAAAGCTAAAATACTGAAGATGAACGAGCATTTTGATTTTCATGCTCATTTCATGCTTTTTTTTTTTTTTTGATACTTGTTATGAAATAAGTTCGTATTTCTAATTTTTGTTGTTAAAATAAATTCTGTTGCTATTGGGGAAGATATGTATAAAAGTATATCTAAGTTGCCACGTTTTTTTTGATTTTCATGCTCATTTCATGCTTTTTTTTTTTTTTTGATACTTGTTATGAAATAAGTTCGTATTTCTAATTTTTGATGTTAAAATAAATTCTGTTGCTATTGGGGAAGATATGTATAAAAGTATATCTAAGTTGCCACGTTTGATTTATCTGAAAAAATGTATAGTAATTTAAAATATTTTTAAAACATCAATCAACTGAATATTGTGAAATTTCTACTATTTTATAAACAACACTCATCCCCTTAGAATAACAGTGTTCTATGTGACATTTCGTTGCAACCGAGATATTCGCCTTTGAAAATTTGATGTTTTGTATGGATAAACTAAAAATGTTGTTTTATGTTTATATAATCAATACAAGATTTAATCATTAAAATGAAAGTTTTGATTTTATATACATTTTTTGAAATTTTCGATAGAGCCTTGTCATTCTAAAAATGCTATTTCACTTTAGAATAACAAGATTCTATTTATTTAACTCTATGATTTAAGCAGTTTCTTTCAAGAATAAATACATTATTTAGATCACAAATACTTACAATACAAAAGCATATAATATTTATATTTAAATTAAAGACTGAAAATATTTCCTTGCACATAGTTTCTTTGTATTAATTTATTATTACAAACTCAAACATACTTATAAATTAGACAATTACATGGTTTACATACAAACTTGAAGTTTCTACATTATGCCCATTCAAAAATAGCTACCATACTACAAAAAGGTACCTAACGTGGAGGTCTTGGAACGTGCACACATGTTTAGCATATTCTTCTTTCTTATCAAGAGACGCCTTCGCTGATTAGGTCATGTACGGAGAATGGAGGAAGGACGTATCCCAAAGATTCCGATGTATGGAGAGTTAGCAGAGGGCACAAGACAAATTGGACGACCACGCCTGAGATTTATTGACGTTTGAAAACGAAGCATGAGGGAAGCTAATATTGAAACAAACGAACGGGAGTTCATTGCCGAACATCGCTCCAAGCGACGTACAGTGTTTGGAGGAGTGAAAAAGGCAGAAGTTACTCGAAACGAGGCCCTCTAATAAAAAAGAACAATTCAAAAATCAAGAATTTACCGGGTTTCAACATTCTCCTGCGAGAGATGCGGCCGTGATTGACATTCAAGGATTGGTCTAGTGAGCCACTCGTCAATGTGTAGAACTATATAGCTACTCCATCGTCTCACGTAGACGGAAGGATGCCAAAATAATAAGGGCTAAATGTACAACCAACCAATGGTTCATTTGTAAATTTAATTACTCGGCACACATGCATTTTTTACTCTGATATATTGAAACTTATCAATCAGTGTTTTAGTACATGTTTTAAAATATTTGAAGTCATTTGCCCTCTGTATGATTGTATAACGGTTTCTCCTGTCTACAGATTTAAGGACTCATAAATCTTAGTGTTGAAAACACATCACATGGCAATGGATAATATTAGCATTGCTATCAATATAGTCATTTGGGCTTGACGAGGCGCTTAAAAAATTATTTGAACATTCAAACTGACGGACGCCTCAATTGAAAATAGGGTATTTGATGAGAGAGACTGCAATCCCTTTAACACAATATAAAATGAGTAAAACAAAGTTGGGTTAAACCTGACAAAAGGAACGCAACAAAGCAAAGTTGTTCTTTTGTTGTTTCGTTTCGTTCCTTATTTCAGGTTTAACCCTACTTTGTTTTACTCATTGTATATTGTGTTAAAGGGATTGCAGTCTCTCTCATCAAAAACCCTATGTTCAATTGAGGCGTCCGTCAGTTTGAATGTAAACAATCCTTGACCATTTAGGTAATAGTACATAACAAAACTTATGATTGTCTGAAGATACCGAACTCATTTTACAAGCTGAATTTTTTTTGGTTCACCATAAAGAGTATCTAGTTAAAACTAAAAATATATGTTAGAACTTTGTTATTCTCAAGCGAAAAGCCAAACTCGAGTTAGAACATTGTTATTTTATATTTCTTGTAAAATCGTCTCATTATAAAGCTTCATCTTTTGTGCCATGATAGATGGGTTGATTAACTGTTGCACAGGGGCAATAACTCATTTTTTTCTTCAAAAAATCACCTTAGAACATTGTTATTCTAAGGGGATGACATGTCTTTTTTTAACAAAATCATAATAATACTGTTTATTTTATATTCGATTTATACAAATGACCACTTTAGATAACCCATACAAATTTATAGACAAGGGGTGGCTAGACCTGTAGTAACTGGGAGCCATTTTTAAAATAAAAAAAAAATTTTGAGATACGCATTGAATCACTATTGGTCACGACCCCACTCGCAATGAAACATTCCTTTTGTGATTTATTTTTAAAAATTGCCTCAGTTGAAGTACCACCTTCTTTGCTGAAAGCAGAAGTAGTGTCTGCTGCCGACACGTTCCAGACTTTAACTCAGCAAGCTTGCTTTTTCTTAATTCAGATTGCAGTGGATACCGCGATGCAAACTCTTCATGTCTTTTTTCATAGTGTCGCCTAAAATTGCTAGCTTTGTAATTTGCTAGCGGTCTTTGGCAGATGACGCAAATTGGCCTACCGTCTTTATCGATAAATGCAAAGTCCTCTTCCCATTCTGGTAGAAAACTACTATTTTCTTCTTTATATTTTCGTTTCCTCTAACTTGTTGTTATATTTAATTTAAACTTTTAAATAATAAGTAATAACTTTAGTAGAACTAACAGTAATGGTCAATACTTTGAAATGACGATTTTTACCGGAACCGCTAACAGAAATTGAACAGGTCTCATCACCAACCAATCATAAACCAATCCCTCCCTTTAAGTTTTAAAATTTAAATCAATCCTAAATTATTTAAACACTTTGTTTCAGTCAAGATTTTTTAAAAAAAACTTTCATTTATTTTTTATATTATATATTTAAAACGAAACGTTTTAATTTCATAAATGTTTCGCGAGCTGCAATGTGAATACAGAAGAGCCGCATGCGGCTCGCGAGCCGCGCTTTAGCCACCGTTGGTATAAACCTCTCTACTTAATAGTTGATTTCTATCTTTCGTTTTGACCATTGTAAAACTTGGAGATATTAGTAAAGGCATGTCGATTATAATGAATATTTTTTTCATTAATGTTTAGCATATAGTTTGTAGTTTGAAGCAGCAATGTTTTTTGTGAAGGAATTTTTTTTAAAGTTATTTTGTTAATTATTTAGGTAACCCCCAATGAGGTTTTAATTTTTAAAAAAAATTACGCCATATACTATTTTGTAATAACAAAATTGCATAACACAACTGCGTTGTTAAGCACTGCTATCCGTGGGGAGAAATTAATCTCCTATTTACAATTTATGCCTCGTCCTAAACAGTGCATAACATGACGATACCAAATGATAAGGACAACAATAACAGAGATACGACACTCAAAACAGTGCTGATTACAATTAATAAGATTTATTAACTTATTATGGACTAAAAAATAAAAGAAATACAATGTAAATCATCAACTCACAGAGTATGGGTTTTCTTGTACCGGTACACAGTTAATACGATGGGCCAATAATTAGGTACAATGATGAATACGAATTAACATAAAATAAACACACTCTTGTCTCGTGAAGTAAAAAAAAATATCTCGTGGTCTCACTCTCAATGCTTTCTGAATCCCCTGTATATATCTATAGATGGTTCTACCGACTCATCTATAAAAACCTTACACATTTTTTGCATTTCCAGTTCACTCCCGGCCTTTCCACACAATTCTAATAGAACAGATGATAATTATTTTCAGTTGGTAGTGGTAGTAAACAAGGCCTACATCAAACGGAATAAGCCACGCCCAATACTAACGCAGCCAAATTGGGTCAGAAAGAGTTAACGGCACACGGAAATGTGACGTAAACACTCCTTCTACATAACATACGACACGCTGAGATTACACTCCGTTGTCTTTTTGAGGCCCATTTTGCCACTTTGTAGTTTGACCTCCACAACCTAGCATTGAAAGATGATGAAATAAGTCAATGTCAACATTACATCTTTAAGCTCTAAAATATCTGAATCTCAATGCAGTTGTAGGGATTGCTGAGCTCACATGTTGTTTCATAGGATAAGTGACACCTACATTTTTTAAACTACCTTTTTTTCCGTTGCTCTCCAAGATACACAGCTTATTGTTGTAGCTAGTTATAATGCTGATAGATGCACAACCCAGTGGAGTAGCCATTGTAAATCCTCATAGATTCGCAACCTAGTGGAGTAGCTACTATAAGTGCTGATAGATAAACAGCCTAGTGGAGTAGCTAGTGTTAGTCCTCACAGATTCGCAACCTAGTGGAGTAGCTACTGTTAGTGCTGATATTTATACTGCATAGTGGAGTAGCTAGTGTTAGTACTTATAGATACACAACCTAATGGAGTAGCTATTGTTTGTACTTAAAGATACACAGCCTAGTGGAGTGGCCAGTGTTAGTGTTGAGAGATATACAGCCTAGTTGTGTAGCTAGTGGAAGTGCTGATATATACATTACCTAGTGTAGAAGCCAGCGTTAGTGCTACTCTAGACTTGCTAAGACTTATGCCACTTTCTAATTACGATACAAATTCTGTATTTGTCATAAAATCAGTTCCCTCCTTATGAAAAAAGAATGACATCTTGGCTTACCACCCAACCCACCTCACTTGCAGAGGCGTTGCCTGAGAATTTCGCGCCAGGAGATATTAATTTATTTTCACGCCCCCCCCCCCCTCCTCAACTCTGAAAATATTTTTTTTAAGCATTAGACAACATCACACGCCATTTTTGGCAACCCATTAGTATGGTNCCCCCCCCCCCCCCCCCCCCCCCCCCCATGTGAAATCTTAAAGAAACACTGAGGCTCTGTCCCCTTTCAAAGCCAGAACCCATGCTGCGCACAGTCACATCTCATGACATCCGAAAGATTGATCTACTTGCCTTTAGATGTGACGTCACTGCGCTCACATGAAGTAAAACAGACCCTGCGACAGACTACAACAGTGGCGTCAGAGTCATTTTAAATAAACTTAAACCAATGTCCATATGATGCGTTAAGGACTGCCATTCTGTCCCATTGCCCACGCCTGAAATAACGGACGCGAAGCAGAAGCAGTGACGTGCAGAACGCAAAGGACAGAAGTCTCGCTTGACTGTGGACGAGAAATCTTTGTTGATTACAAGGAAAAAACTAAGAAGTTGCGCCATGCAGCTAGGACTGAATATATCAGTCACCATATTGCAGATTGTGGCTCCAGTAGTGACTTATTTCATATTGTGGGTCAGATGACCGGTAAACAGACATACACATCTTTGCCGTAGGCGAGCTGCCAGACGCTCTAAATAATTTCTTTATTAAGAAAGTAACAACGATCAATGAGATGATTCATATTTGCACCGATGCTTCCCAATTCTTGCCGTTCAACGGCACTCAAATGTGCGAAATTTTGGAGGTCATTGAATCACATGTTAAGAAAATCGGGTTAAATCGTAGTACAAGAATGCTTGTCATTTCTTAGGGTTCTTCTTATGCCGGAAAAAACGGAATGAAAGTAATATTCATACCAGGGTTCCTGAGTTACCCGGATGAAATTAACTATATATAAAATAAAATAAATTATATTTTAAATATCTTGTTATTTTTTATAAGCTGTAAATTATTGAAAACTGATGTTAGGATAATGTTTTGAGAGGTTGGTCACAAGAGAAAGTAAAGTGTATTATGTCTTGCTTGAGATAATAACGGGATAATTTCTAGATTGTGATTATAAGTGTAACATATCTAGAATGAGATAATAAAGAAAAAATGAGAAGACTGGTAATATAGCTTAGTGTTTGCATACAATTTGGATTTTGTATTCTTACATTAAGAAAGTTATTTTTAAGCAATAAAATACCTAGGTACGGTACCAATATTTAAATTTAGTGCCATATTTATTTTAGATCTGAAGAGAAAAATAAGAAAGAGAATTTACAAATGATCACATTTCCAGTAACGTATACGCAAGTGTAAACATTATTTTTTTAATGTATTAAAATTCCCAAATAAATCGCTATTTGAGATAATGGAATATTCTATTATATCTTTATATCTCATATAGCAAGAGTTCTTAGCTTATGTGCAGCACAGCACCAACTTCAAAATAATTCCTACACCCCATCTCAACTTCAAAACATATCCCGCAGTCCCAGTGAGAAAAATATTAATAAAAATAAATATAAATATGTCTGCTTCTCCTCTCAACAACTGAAAACACCATGTGGTGTGGACTTTCTTAGTTAAGAACCCTTGTTGTAAAGTATTCAGTAAAAATGTTCAGAACAGACTTGTCTTTAAATTTAATTCACTTAGAACCTTAGTTGTAACATGATACATATTAGAAAGGCACAGTGCATTTACATAAATTAGATTTTATCTCTTTAAATCTGCTTTAAAACACCGAAAGAGAAATAAGAGGTTTCTAAACAACTTGCATGTTAATAGCAAATACAAGTTAGATTAGCAGTTTTATTATTGTTAACATCAGGTTCTGGCGTAGTTCTGGAAGGAAAAGTAGGACATATTGGATGCCAGCCATAGTCATTGCCATTCTCTTTCCGTAAGTAATCCAGTAGGGGTTTGAAGTAGTCAATAAGAGGCTGGACGTCCATTTTGTATTGTCCTGTGAGTAGATACAAGGCTTCTGGCCAGGGCTTGGAGGTGCCGAGTTTTAACATGTTACTGGTGTAGACAATGGAAAACAAAGTCAAGTAATTATCTTATTTTTAAGGAATATGAAGTGAGGTCGAAATCTTATATAAGTATAATTTTACATTAAGTTGATTATAAAAAAAAAAATAAATACAAAAAAACCAAAAAAAAACCAACGGATGCAATTCATGGAATGTCTTAAAAGATTTTTAAAAAATTCATAATAGATTAAACTTAGGGGCAATTTGTATATTGAAAAAGTCTATGCAATGTTAAGTAGACTACGTGTTTACGCCATATTTTCCCGTGCTGTAAAGTCTAGCTAACACCAAGCTTGAAACCGCACTTAGGGTGTGGCTATCTAAGATAGTCTCTCTTGACATTGTTTACACTAAAATAAAATTAATTGGCTGTATCTAAAGAATGCTAGAGAAGAATCTGTAGAAAACTGGAGAGGAAAACAATGCGCAAGGCGGTTTTAGAAATATGAGTAGCACAGACTATAAAAGGAGATAAGGGGAGATTTTTTAGCCAGCATTTATTACTAGATATTTTTACTTAACGGGACGGCAGAGTTATTTGAGATTGTGTTTTCATGCTACAGTTTTGTTTACTGTACTTGTGTAAATAACTATTTGTCATTGTACCTTTTTGCACATTACATTTGTTATCAATTTTGTACCGGTTGATCAAAACAGTACACTGTAAGACAATCTTTAAATATATTTCTTTTTTTTATTTTGTAATTTGTTAGTAACTTAATAAAACCTTATGAATTGTAATCAGCCCATGTTTGAGTATCGCTTTCTTTTTTATTGTATTGATAATTTTGTATCCATTTTTGTTATGTACTGCTTTAGAACGAGCCATACACTTAACTAAGAGATTAATTTCTCCACACTGACAACTGTACGTAACACCAACATTTCTTTCTGATGTAGTATTTTAAGGATATATCGCATATTTTTCTGATTCACTTCCGCTATGTTATAATAGGATCTAATCCCCTCACCCCAAAAGACACACGAAAGTTCACGAATGAACTTTCACAATTAAATGGAGGTATAGGACACATATTTTAGATATCAATGAAAATACGCCATATTTCAATTGCATTAATAGACTACCTCCAGTGGCGTAGCTAAGGTTTGTGTCATCCGGTGTGGTAAACGTATAATGTCACTTCCCCGCCTCCCCCCCCCAAAAAAAAAAAAAAAAAAAAAAAAAAAAAAAATTTAAAGCTAGGAAACATAAGAAACAATCTATCTTCCCCCCCCTCACCCCAAAAAAAAAAAAAAAAAAAAAAAAAAAAAAAACTTCCATGATGGATTTCTTCTTCTTGATAAAATAAGTCCACAATATAAAAATTGCAAGAACAACAACAGATCAATCGGAGGTCATGAGGTCAATGTATTTAAAACGTTAAATTATAGTTATTTTTTACATTATATTTGCTTTCTTCAAAATTTTCCTTTCATTGTCTTCAAAGCTGCAAACCTGTCAATGATTTGATCAAGATCAATGTCCTTCACCGTATTACTTTCAATTGATAACAAAGCCACACCAGAAAGCCTAGACTGTCCCATGATGGATCATAAATATTTCTTGATAAGCCTTAGTTTTGAAAAGCTCCGCTCACATTAAACCACATACACAATTATCGTAAGAAACAATTTAAGGCTTAGCGAGAGTATTGGAAGAGACTCTAGGAAGTCTCATTCAGCTATACATTTAGAAACCTCAAATACTGACCGGTCCATGACTTGGTGAAATTCAATATCAGCTGCTTTTAGGTGTATTATAAGCCTTAATATTTCTTTTAAAGGTTCATCTTCTGATATTTCAACATAGAAAGAGGTTAATTTTGGAACGGACATCAATAACTCTTCTTCACTAGCTGATAGAAGTCTCTTGGGTTGAACAGCCCAAAACATATCTGCTACTTGATCGTAGGTGATCTGATCTGCGTTTCAGAATGAAAGCTATCAATACACTCAAGCATTTACATACTGTTTTCTTGAGGCAGAGAGAGTCCAGCATCTATTAACTGTTCTCCTGCCATTCCCTTCTTAAACCTTATTCTTCTTTCTACATAAATTCCATATTTGTCTTATTAACTTAGAAGTTCCCTTTCAATAGCATGTTCTACCAAGTTACAGCGTTTCTCGTTGAGAAACAATCTTGAGGCCTCTATGTTGGTCACTACTTTGTCAAGAGTTAAGCCTTTGGTCTGCAGATACTGCTGTATAAGATTAAATTTCTTAAGTAGATGATCTGATCTGCGTTTCAGAATGAAAGCTATCAATACACTCAAGCATTTACATACTGTTTTCTTGAGGCAGAGAGAGTCCAGCATCTATTAACTGTTCTCCTGCCATTCCCTTCTTAAACCTTATTCTTCTTTCTACATAAATTCCATATTTGTCTTATTAACTTAGAAGTTCCCTTTCAATAGCATGTTCTACCAAGTTACAGCGTTTCTCGTTGAGAAACAATCTTGAGGCCTCTATGTTGGTCACCACTTTGTCAAGAGTTAAGCCTTTAGTCTGCAGATACTGCTGTATAAGATTAAATTTTTTAAGTAGATGAGCCCAAATGGAAATGTAGCAGACAAACGACGTGAAATCACAGACAGCCTGTAAAAGACATTGTGCTGTATGACAACAGGGCTCAAATGTGAAGGGTCGGTGCTAGTGGCGAAACGGCGAAAATATTTATTTTTTAGTATTTCTTAGTTTTAATATATTTTAATTCAGAAACCATTTCTGAATTTTAAATAAAAGATTTGAGAATTTTTTTAAAAATATTATTTTGTTAATTCTAAAAAATGGGTAAAGTGTAATTTTTTAACGTTTTTAATTTTTACCGATTCGATTCATGTATTGTGAATCACTCGACCACATCGTATTGGTATCAATGGAAAGCTTTATTTCTCAGACTTAAGATCACTATAGCTTCTTCCTGTCACCTACGAAAGTTACCGAACGTTTCAATCCTGGTCACAACGGTGTTTGCCTGACCTAGTTATAGGAACACCCCATTTATGAGGCATAAACCGTGACCTTTTAATAGAGCACGCATGTAGATTGGTTACGTGTGTGGACAATGTACATGTGATCGGTTATCCTCTTATGAAATTCTATTAGACCGAACAGTTTTTTCCTCTGTAATTATGCAATTTTTCAATTTGATGTCAACTCTGAGAGGGTGTCACTCGGTGTGGTTCGCACCCCCGAATCCTCCTAGCGACGCCACTGTTTCGATATATAATACTATATACGTCTTCAAAAAATTTTTCTTTATTTAAATAAATTATAAATAATCTTTAAAAAATCAGGTCTGCATCACATACGGAACGCGGGCCGCATGCGTCCCGCCAGAACCCACTTTGCGGCCCGCGAAATAACGAAATATTCTTCATTCTTATTATTTTCTTAAAAGCTTTCGCCCCTGTCCTATTTCTTTTGGTCCGCACAAGGTTTTCATAAAATATTACGGCTCGCCTGACATTTTGAGTTGTGCAGGCATGCTATAAATGGGTAAAAATTCATTTTGAATGTTTTTTATTTTTTACCGATTCTTATACTTAGAATCGCCCGACCACACCGAAATTGGTATCAATGGAAAGCCCCATTTCTCAAAATTTAGATAAAATATAGCCTCCTGTCACTTACTGAAGTTACCGAACAGTTCAATTGGAATGGAATGATGCCCGTGTTATTCTGACCTAAACATAAGGTCATCTTATTTCTGACGCATCAACCTTGAACTTTTAATAAAGCAAGCATTGGCATTGGTTACATTTCTGAAAGATTTTTATATGTGATCGGTTATCCTTTTATGAATCTCAGTTAGAGCGAGCACTGTGTGTTCAGTGTGCTCTGTATATGTGCAATTTTTCATTCGGGTGCTCAGTGTCAACCGGTGCGGATTAGACCCCCCGCACCCCCCTCGCTACGCCATTGACTACCTAAATAATGTTCCTGCTGGTTTACTGTTGTAGATATCACATCTGTGAAGTGGACCTCTATAGCCAGCTTCGTCACACAGGGCTTTAAGGAATTGGAACTGGAGGATATAACTCACAAAATACCTGGAAAATGTTAGTATATGTGAAAGATCAAAAGGCCACAATCAGAGGCTTATAGAACAATGTTATAATAGTTAATAAACAAATGTAGAATTATTAAATTTTATCTATGAATATTTTTGGTGGGAACGTTATGTCAATTTTTTAAAAGATTGAGTTTATTCAGAGAAGCAAAATAAACAATTTTCAACAATTATTTAAGTCCAACATGCAATCCAGTTCTTGGAACATGTCTTACAGATTGGCAAAAATGCTAAGATGCCACGGGTATAAGAAAAAAAAAACAACACCATGACATTGTTCACCTGATATAAGGCACATTGGCAGCTATATGGTAAATAGTCCCTGGGTCAAAGTCAGAAGCATTGAGGGGTACCGGTGAAGATATTCCTTGATACCTACATCTGGAGACAGACACAAGAGGGCAGGAGGATAGTATGCATTACTGTAAAATCCATTAAACTTAAAATTAACTCAACCTTAAAATAAGTTTTCTTTCTCCCGTTTTTTATGAAATTTGTATTTGTTAAATGTGTAAAATGATTTCCTAGAATAAAATGCCAATAGTTTTACGTGATACCTGAGGTTCCACCATTGCTCATTGTACTTTTCAGGTGTGGTTTCACCACTAAACACACTCCAGCGCCATAGCTCGATCAGGTAAATTTCGGGAAAACCAGCGATTTTCTCCAGGCCCATGCGCATCAGGAAATTGATTTCACATTCTAGAATGCAAAACATGTGTTATGAAGTGTGTTTTTTTTACCGTGGTCGAAAATATTTTGGAAATTAAGCATGTATTTTGGTAACTAGCCAAATGTCATTAATTTAGACTCTGAGGGCCAAAGCCAAAACCTAGTTAAGTTGACAAGCTTCTAACTATTACCGTTTGGGGGGGGGGGCGGTCCATAACGAGGGACAAAAGTAGCTTCCATTGTTTATCGAGGGTCCATAAAATAAAGGGGACAAACATGGTTAAGTTGGTTAGATTCTATAGTTAACAGGGTGTCCATACAGGGGGACAAGCATAGTTAAGTTAGGTAGCTTCTATTGTTTACAGGAGGTCCATAAAGAGAGACAAATATAGTTAAGTTTGGTAGCGTCTATTGATTACAGGGGGTCCATATGGAGAGACAAACATATTTAAGTTTGGTAGCCTATTTTGTTTACAGGCTGTCCATAAAGATGGTCAGCAGAAGGGGGATAAGCCTCTTGGAAAGAAAATGCACGTATTCCTTCTTCTCACAGTCAAACAACTGAAGAGGAATGGCGTTAAGACACATACGAAATTAAGAAACAGCAGAAGTCACTAGCATTATGAGAGCCTGAAAATAATTATTGCTGTGTTTATTTATTGAAATTTATGACCTGAATGTCCTGTGTTTTTGTCAATTTGTATGACTGGGGGTGGTGAGTTATTTTCACTAACAACTCTACATTTTTAGCACCGGTAGTTTAAAAGCAGAAATCTACAGCTAAAGTTTCAATTTGACTGTTAAAAACACTTTAACCATTAATTATATCCCACTTACCCGTATCGTTGCATACAATTGGTATCAGACCTATTGAGTGCATGTGTTCTGGTGTTTGCACTGAAAGGGAAATGACATCACCGATCGCTTCGTGAAATCCTATTTAAGAATCAAATCAAATATGATTTAATGTTTACCATTACATTCGTAACGATGGAAACTACTTCAGTTTAGTCTCATTTAAATTTATTTACACAAATAATTGTATGTATGTATGTATGTATGTATGTATGTATGCATGCATTTATGTATGCATGCCTGTATGAATGCATGGATGTATGTATGTATGTATGTGTGTATATGTATGTGTGTGTGTGTTTGTGTGTGTGTGTGTATGTATGTATGTATATGTGTGTGTGATTGTTTGTATGTCTGTCATTGTCTATGTATGCGTCTATGAGTGTATGTGTGTCTGTGTGTGAGTGTGTCTGTGTGTCTGTGTGTGAGTGTGTCTGTGTGTGAGTGTGTGTGAGTTTGTGAGTGTGTGTGTGTGTGTGAGTTTGTGAGTGTGTGTGTGTGAGTTTGTGTGTGTGTGTGAGTGTGTGTGTGTGTGTGTGTGTGTGTGTGTGAGTGTGTGTGTGTGTGTGAGTGTGTGTGTGTGAGTGTGTGTGTGTGAGAGTTTGTGTGTGTGTGAGGGTGTGTGTGTGTTGTGTGTGTGTGTGTGTGTGTGTGTGTGTGTGTGTGTGTGTGTGTGTGTGTGTGTGTGTGTGTGTGTGTGTGTGTGTGTGTGTGTGTGTGTGTGTGTGTGTGTGTGTGTGTGTGAGTGTGTGTGTGTGAGTTTGTGTGTGTGAGAGTTTGTGTGTGTGTGAGAGTGTGTGTGTGTGTCTCTGTGTGTGTCTGTGTGTCTGTGTGTCTGTCTGTCTGTCTGTCTGTCTGTCTGCCTGCCTGCCTGCGTGCGTGCGTGCGTGCATGTATGTGTGTGTGTATGTATGTATGTATGTATTTATGTATGTATGTATGTATGTATGTACATATGTATGTATGTATGTATGTCTGTATGTATTAGAAGGTCTCAAGGGATAAACCAGTGATGTCAGGTTTTGAGAAAATTGAATTTAGAGTTTGAAAATTCCTCATAAAAGTATGAAAATATAAAGATTTTTACGTATTTATTTATTGACTACGCTGCTTTTTCAGTTGGACATACGAATCATATTATTCTATTAAATGGAATGTAGCCACAAGGGACATAACATAGAAATTTTGAAAAACTGACGTAGCTGGTTTTTAATATGCACATATATATATATGTATATGTAGCCGAGTGGTGACGTAGCTTACAGTTTACATAAAATCACAATAAAACAATCAGGTCTGAGAACTATAGCTTTTAATGTAAAAGGTACAATGCGTTGACAGAGCCGACAGGAAAATCTCTCACACCTGCCATCGACCCGACGCATCCGTTCCACACCACAATCTCCAAAAATGTACACACCTTAAGTCCCAGTTCGCCCCCCCCCCACACACACACACAGGCACAGGGAACCCGCGTCCGAGCTGACCATTGGTCAACCCCAGAGCAGGGATGGTTATTCCCGCGTGTAAATAAACTACATAAAATTTAAGGCCAGTACACGGCTGAGTGTTACGTTGAATGACCATGGATAATGGATGTGTACGGGCTTGGGGTTACCCATAGCAGTGACACTATGAGAGTGGATTCTCTTATATAGTGGCACATTGCCACATCCACCCCAACTGTTTAAATCCCAGCGTCCCCGCTGGGCCTACTACTTTGTAATAAAAATTTAAAGAACGATCGAATATTTAAAAACAAATTAAAACACTTAGCATAAACAATAACTAGGACTAGTGTCTTTTTGTGCCACTGCCTTAATTCCGTTTCTCTCGATTTGCGATGCCAAGTGATCTGCGTGGTATAACTGGTGGAGGTACCACTGGTGGAGGTACTACTTGCGTTGTTGTCACGTGTTTACCTCGTGAGTGTGATGAATGTTGGGGAGCAGCAATGACAGGTACACATGTGTCATGCCGTTGTAGTGAAACCTGTCTTGATGGGATAGCATCCAAACTGGACACGGTTGATTTTGAGTCGTAACTAAATGTCCTGGTTTGTGAGGATGAGCTAAAATCGTCCAGGTGCCCTGTACTCATTGTACTGGAAGTTGGTGGTGGCGAAACCACGGTAGGGATTGAATCCTCTGTGATTTGATGGGCTTCTTCAATTGGATCACTTTCATTTTTTAATAAAATTTCAGATTTCTCAAAAACATTCAGAAGTTCTCCCTTAGAATTAAAAACGTGTGTCTTTGTTTTTAGTGTTACTGTGTGGGTCATGATAACGGTTCTTCTCTCAACATCTGGGCAAACTGCCGGTGGTTTTGGTGCAACACTAACAGAACCATCCTGTAAAACAGTGTCAGAAAAATTAACTGTTGATCTCTTCCTAATATTTCGACGGTCAATATGACCAGCTGTATTAGTCACACTTTGGGGTTGAAGTTTAAGAATCGTATTTGCGTCTGAGTTTGTGGATCGCACATTCTCAGATTTAGTTCCAACAACAGTAGGGCTAAACTGACCAGGCTCTCTTACATATGTTGACACATGCTGACCAGCAGTAGGCTGGTCGTGAGCAGCATCATGGACAAATGGCATCTTGGATTTCCTTTTTGACCGTCGCCTCTTGGGGTGTTGTGGTTGTCCATTTCTTTGAGAAATGTAATTTTTCTTGGCACAGCATACCTGCTCTGTGTGACCTCTACGACTACACCAACGACATAACACATCCGTGCGTGTGGGTTGTCGCTTGCGCTTATGTCGTCGCTGATGTGTAGGTGCTGGTGTAGACTCGGTAAAACGGACGTCGCAGTCCCTTTCAGGCGATGGAGGGTTATACCTTTCTGCCCTGGCTGCCACTTGATGGTCAATACGAGCCATAAGTTGTGTTGTCAGCTGGGTCAGGTAAGGTGACGGTGATGCTGAGAGCTGGGCGGTGGCGACATCAGAAATGTACTCACGCATCCACCGTTGTGCTTCCCTACGGACGTCATCAAATGAGCGGCTAGTGTGTAGCCTTGCGTAGGCCTTGACATCTCTGCGTAGGGTGGGTGGTTGGAGACCTTGGATGAATACGTCACGCAGTATGTCTTCTGGGAGAATGCCAGGTCGTGCAGAATTAGCTAACATGAAGATGTTGCGCAATTCTTTCGCATAGTCCTCGACAGTTTCCCCAAGGTATTGTTGTCTATGGTAGAATGCGGCCGCTAGAGTTGTGACGTCACGATGATCACCCCAGTTCTGCAAAATCAAGTGCAGTAGTTTATCTGGAGTGTCTATCGTAGCAACAGCTTGGTCCAAAATGTCCTGACGAGCACGTCCCTCCAGGGCACCTATTATCCAGATGACCGCTGAGTTTGCGGGCATCGGCTGAAGTTGCAGGAATAACCTTACTTCCTTCACAAACTGCTCTGCATTGCACTCGCCACTAAATTTAGACAGCTTGGGTGGACTGTTGGCTAGGTGAAGCTGCTCTACTGCAGTTTTCTCCATCGGTCGGGCTATGTGTGTTCTGTCTATGATTGTGTTACCTTTTCTTTAAAACTGTCCTCAAAGAATCCTGCCGACAACGCCAAAACTGTAGCCGAGTGGTGACGTAGCTTACAGTTTACATAAAATCACAATAAAACAATCAGGTCTGAGAACTATAGCTTTTAATGTAAAAGGTACAATGCGTTGACAGAGCCGACAGGAAAATCTCTCACACCTGCCATCGACCCGACGCATCCGTTCCACACCACAATCTCCAAAAATGTACACACGTTAAGTCCCAGTTCGCCCCCCCCCCACACACACACAGGCACAGGGAACCCACGTCCGAGCTGACCATTGGTCAACCCCAGAGCAGGGATGGTTATTCCCGCGTGTAAATAAACTACATAAAATTTAAGGCCAGTACACGGCTGAGTGTTACGTTGAATGACCATGGATAATGGATGTGTACGGGCTTGGGGTTACCCATAGCAGTGACACTATGAGAGTGGATTCTCTTATATAGTGGCACATTGCCACATATATATATATATATATATATATATATATTAGTATAAATTTATTTATGTATGCATGCATGCATGTCATGTATGTAGGTTTGTTTGTATCTATGTTAGTCCGGTAAGTCATAAAGACCCCTGTAAAATATTGCGTTTCGGGGTGTGAGCCCCAAATTCCTTTGTTTGTCATAAGAGATATAGGAAACTAATTACTGTATTCGCTCTTATACTTTTTATCTGATTGCGATAAAACTTTGGTAAGTTGTTCTGATCACGCTCGAAAGCGTTTCTGAATTAATACAAACGTTTTAAAATATTTGAATTTTGAGTCTGGGGCCCTAAATTCATTTTTTCTTAAAAGGGCTATACATATACAATTTAAAAAAGAGCTAATGCATGGGTGGATAGAATTTTAATCAAATTAAAATAGTCACATCAAATTTTGTGTGTGAAATAATAAGTAGCCTTCTGATTAAATACAGCCATTCTACAACATTTCGTTTGTTTCCGGTGGCCCTAAATTCGTTTTCCTTCTTATATTATCTATATAAATATATTAATCGTATGTATTCCTATACCATTTATCCGAGTGCGATAAAACTCTGGCGAATTAATGTGCGCATTCCGCAAAAGTATGTATTAGAACAATCATTTTATAATATTCCGTTTTTGGCCAAGGGCCCTAAATTTGTTTTTTTCTTAAAATGAGCTAAATAAATATAATTTCAATTAGAGTTATTGCATAGGTGGATGATTGAATTGTATTCAATACAAAGAGCGACATTCCGTTTGTATGTTACAGAGTTTTCAGAACCACCTTTGAACAAATGCCAACTTACTGCAAATTTTTATGAAGAGCAGAGACAAAATCTTCGTGCATCTTTAAAGTAGAGAGTATTATTGTTGTTTCTATAAAAAATCTCAATTTTGTGTCGAATTTTTTAATCTATTCTGAGGTTGTGAACTTATTATGGTTTTGAATAGTAAAGATTGAGTAGTTCTATAGTGGAGTGTTGGAATTTCGGAGCTCTTTTGTGTAATAAAAATACTTTTGACATAAATCGATGTTCTTTTAAGGAATTAAATTACCTTTTAGACAACGAAGGTATTTAACTATGGTAATTTATAGATTTAAAAAAATGGAACTTATGATTTATAAGGTAATGTAAACCTAATAGAACTGGAATTGAACTGCTCTCAATAAACGAACCTTTTGTTGGCGGTTTTTAAGTGAAAAAATGAAAGATCCTAACATATGAAAGTTATCAACTTTAGGAATATCGTAAATATATTTAATTGAATCAAATACAAACAATGACATTTCATTTTGTGTTTGACTTAACAAATCGACATCTAATAATAAATATCACATGCATTTATAATATTCTTCACAATACTTTTGCAGTCAATTCAATAATGCCACTCAATACAAAAGGTTTTGGTCTTTCTATACCTCAGCACGAAAGAAAAAGTCATTATGAGCTTCAAAAAAAGTCGTGTAATAGGAAGCAGGACTGGGAACAGCTCTAGTACGCAATGCTCAAACCCGTACATTTGACGCAATTGAGCATCGGGAAGCAAGAATGGAAATTGCCTGTGTATGCAATGCTCAACTCAAACATGTTCGTCTGAAACAGTCGAGTAATGCAAAGCAAAACTGTACTGGATACCGATATCGTACGCATTGCTCTATTTATACGAACATTGCACGTTAAATTAAATTATATTGCCATTCATCACTATGCTAATTATGATGACAGTGTTCTTCCACGTGTGGTTATTGGAATAATGGATAAATGTTGCGTGTATTGAAGTGCCCTGTATTTTAAGAATGTAACAACTGGCATGTGCTGCACGGGTGGAAAATTGAAGTTGCCAGAATTACATTCACCACACAAACTATTTCAACGATGGTATCAGGTGACACAAGACAATCGAAACATTTCTGGGCAAACATACGCAAGTACAATTCATGTTTCCAAATGACATCGTTCGGTGCAACTAATATCGTTTGCGATGATTACATGCCAACATTAAAAGTGCAAGGTCAAAATTATCATCGTACATGATTACTAAAACCATTGCCAAACACAGATTTCAAACTTCTTCAAATTTTATTTCGTTTTGAATACTAAGGAACAAATCTATCAACAATGTCAAATCAATGAGGGCACGAATCGATAAATTGTCGCTACATTGCAAAATTTATTCTTTCAACACAATGAATTAATCCGATTGTTCATAATTACTCTTTAAAAATTAAAATAGTGACAAAAAAAGTTGAAGTTAGAGCAGACAAAACACCAGTCGGCCAACACGAAGACAATACAATGTACCTTCAATCGATGAAGTGGCAATCATTATAGGTGGCGAAGTATTTAACTCACGTGATATAGTTCTTCATCGCAGAAATGGTGATGTTCAGCGAGTTTCAGAAACTCATTACTAACACGACAGATTGCAATATCCATTTTATGTTAGAAAGGAGAAGATGGATGTCATTTGAACATCAAAATGAGGATTAGGATTCGAATACGAAAGTCAGTGCCATGAATTAATATTAATAGTAATTGATGATTTATGAGAGCACTGAAAATCATATCTGAAATGACGATAATATTCCATCAATACATTGTTGATACGTATGTAAAAAAATTGAAACAAAACGTCATCTCTACATGTTATTAAATAAAAGAAAGTTGCGTTCCGAAGGGTACATTAATTAATGTGATGACGTTGTGAATTGTGCTATGTGAAACCAAATAAATTTGGGAAAATGGTTATACTACCGGTCCATTTACATGGAGTTAGTACGCATTGTTATCTGTGGGGAGAAATTAATCTCCTATTTACATTTATTGCCCGTTCCGTAACAGTGCATAACAAGGTGATACAAAATGATAAAAAAAAAAACAGAGAATAGGACAATCAAAACAGTGATAATTACAATTAATAAGATTTATTAAGTTACTATGGATGACAAAATAAAAGAAATATAATTAAAATCATCAACTTACAGAATGTGGTATGTCTTGTACCGGTAAGCAGTTAATCCAATGTTCCAAAAAGGTATAACGATGAAAATGAATTCACACATATAAATAGTCACAGCCCTATCAAGAATAACACTCACTATTGATAGCCTGTTGTCCCGTAGAGTAAAAAATAGTATCGTCCCCTCTCTCTCTCTCTCTCCTTCTCTCTGAATGCTCTCTGAATCCCCTTATTTATATGCTCCGTTCTACCGACGCATCTAGAAAAGAGTTACACATTTTTTTTCCTTTCTAGTTTTCTCGATAATTTGTTTCTGAATCTGATAAATACAAACCATTTATTTTATTTAGTTGGTAGTAAACCAGGTCAAGATCAAAGGGAGTAAGCCAGGCCAATACTAACGCAGGCGAATTTAGGTCAGCTAGAATTCACAGAATTGGGGAAATGTGACGTCAACACATCCTTTACATAACAAAGTCCATGACATGCATGAATACGCACAAGATTCAATGATGTATGTTCACACATATGGCCACCCAGAAAATTTTTATTATCTTTACATGCTACCCAACGTGGGATGAAATACAATAACATTTGTTAACTGTACAATCATATCGGATCGTAACGATATTACTGCGCAAGTGTTGAAACAAAAATTGAAATCTTTAATAGATTTTATTATCAAGCATCATGATTTTGGAGAGATAAGCTTCGGCTGGATTTCATTGAAAGAAAGAAATATACACATTTTATTTTGGTTGATAGAAAAAGTCCTACCCGATCAAATTGATCAAGTAATTTCTGCTGAAAATCCAGTTGTCAACATTGATCAATAGTTATTAGAAATTGTTACCAAAATAATGTTCACAATAATTCACGATGCTTGTTATGGTGGGAAATATAGAAAACGTTATCCAAGAGGTTTACGTACGAAGAGAATCACTGGCAACATGGATATCAACTTTATCGTCGACGATCAATTGAAGGTGGTGCAAATTCAGCACTTTAAATGTACGAAACAATGATTTTGAAGTCGATTATTGCTTGGTTGTACCATATTCTCTCGAAAATGTTCAAGTTGATCAATATCAACGTGGACCCTACATCAATAGAAGTAAAACATTATTGCGAATTTTATCAATTTCAATCATCCATAAGCGAATCACAATTTTTGTATTTGGCAGTTCACTTGAAAATAAGATGAGATAAGATTCTTTTATTTATCAAAATAAATGGAAATGTTTTTGATTGCATTATACATTTTCAGCACAAAAGTTAAAACAATTTGAACACAAGACATTTATAATAAATTATTTCAGACAGCCATTCAGTGAGTTCTCTTAGCAAAAACGGGGACTTATTTGTTCTCATTCAAATGTTTGACTTATAAGTTACGGTATAGGCCTCTCCTTCAGATATTAAGCCAACAATGGTGATATTATTAGAAAATTTTAAAATTGGAACTGTAGAAATGGACAGCGCATGTACTTTTCAACAGAGCATTCTATGCTCCGCAAACAAAGTTAACTGCATTTTTATCATGGTGAGGAAATGATTAATGTTTGCAAAGACTTCTTATTTACTCTAAAGTGCACACATTTTACACATGGAGTGCATCAGCGAACATGTTTGGACAGTTAGCAAAAAAGGTTTAGACCAAACCATTAGGCCGTCTGTACACTGCTCACCCAAACAATGCAGAATGCTTTTACTTTGATTATTGTTCATCAATGTACGTTGAATAAACAACCTCTCTACCGGGTCTCCAAATATTTCATAAGCTCTAACCATGATGGAACTTTAGAAATTGCAGTTACTGCAATACTATATGCGAGTAACACACCGGATAGAAGCTATTATTATGTACAAATATTATTTAAGACAAACATATACTGTTAAATGAACACAACTTGTTTATGTCTACTTGATCTAAGAATTGAAAACCGTTAAATATCAAATATGAGCCACTTATCGTAAAGCTTGCAAAGAAATAAAACTTTTTTGAAATCAATGCACAATGGGGCACTACGATCTCTGGTGCATCGAATATTGCTCAACCACAGCAAATACGCACATTGTAGGAATTATATTGACAACGTGCTTTCCATCCATTCCAAAATATCTTTGGAGGAAATACAAAGACAACATGAAAGAAGACATTCTACATCATTTGCGTGCAACGAATCAAAATTCGGACATTCAACATACACCAAACAAGTATAATGAGGCATTGGTTTCGATTGAGGACATATGTTTTATAATTGCTAACAAATCATTGATAGAGCTAGGAATGACTGCTTCGAATTAATCTGCAAAATCAACCTTTTCGATCGTTATTTGCAACGAGAAAAACACGTTGATATTGACGAATTGGGTACAATTGTTCAAATGAATCTTCCGCAATTGTTTCCAGAACAACTCATTGTTTATGACAGAACTATGAGGGCATATAAAAGTGAATAAGGCGGATTGTAATTCCTAGAAGATCCCGGAGGCACATGCACAATTTGCTAATTTCACTTATTGTGGCAATCATATGATCAAGAGAAAATATTGCAAATGGCAATAACATCATTTGGAATAAAGGCAAACTTTTTGGATTGTGGCCGAACAGTGCATTCAGCACTGAAATTGTCGCTGAATATGCAAAGCACTGAAACACAAACATGCAATATAAATAAAAAAACGGGAATGGTTAAAGTACTCTGATCCTGGCAACGCATTATATGGGACGAATGTGCAATGGCGCACAAGTAAGCATTGGATGTGTTTCATCGTGCACTAAAAGATATGAGAGGAAATTAATAACTCTTCTGCGGCTTATTTATTATTTTGTTTGGTGTTTTTTGACAAACTCTACCATTTATACTTATTTTTAACGGGTAACGATGAATTAAATTCATGTAACAAATCATCAGTTTTATGGTGACACGTACAGAAATTGACTTTCAAGACCAATATGCGTGTACATCTACAAAATGATGGATCCGCTGAACTTCTAGCAAAACATTTGTTGGACAGTGGGAATGGAAAAATGGCAACAGAAGAATCCACACAATGTTTCATATTTCCCACAAGCTTCTGTAAAATCCCAACAACCTCCGTCGAATTGATTCACAAAAATTTCCCAAATAGCGCACAGAATAACAAAAATCATCAGTGGCTCAATGCACGTGATATATTAACGATGTCAATGCCATTATCTTTTGCATTCAAAATAAAATACCAGGCGAAAAAACAAAGTGTAATTCCATCGATAATATTGAATCAAGATGAAGTTCTCAATAATCAAACAGAATTCTTGAATCCACTTAACTTGCCTGGCATCCTGTCGCACGTTTTAATACTGAACATTAGCATGTCAATCATTCATCTACGAACCACAAATCCACCATGACTTTACAATGGTACCAAACTTTCAGAGAAAAACATAATGGACATTATCATCTAGCTACTAATTTAGATGGAAAATGTAAGGGTGTTGAGTTACTGTGTCCAAGAATCCCAATGATATCAAGTCAATTTTAAATTGCAATCTAACTTCTGCAATTTCCGGTGCGACTCGCATTTGCAATGACCATCACCAAAGCACAGGGATAATCGCTAAAAGTGTGTCTCCCATGGACAGCTGTATGTCGTCTGCTCTCGTGTCGGAAAACCTTTTGATTTTTTCGTGTACGCACCAAAAACAAAAAAATTTGTGCATTTAAAAGTTCTTCAAAACGCAAACACATTCGTTCTTTGAATGGCATTGCAACGCATACCGGATTTACGTTAGTAATTAAATAAAGTCACTCGTTCTCATATGACATTTTTACTTTATGTGCTGCATAGCGTAGCCAGCCCTTTTGTTTGGCTACTAGCGTGGTATTCTATTGTAGACCATACAGTTACTGGTTAATTTCTAATATCCATTCACATTAATCATTTGTTAGTCCATTTACTTTCCTGAGGACTGTTCTCTCCCATTTGTTTATTAGGTTTTCTTCCTGTTTTCCTTGGGCCTAAGTTTCACTTTTTTATGTCATAAATGCTCTGATTACAGTATTATACATAGTTTTTTTAGCAATTGAAAAAACAAACAATTTTCGAGTTGTTTTTGACTAAGGAAGTATGCCGTGTTTTACGTTACGGTCGATATCTTTTCTTTACTTTCTGTTATTATTTCATTTGTTTCATTTAATAGATATCATATGAAATAGCATATCTGAATGAACAGAAAGCGTTTCTCAAATAATACACGTCTCGTTCACTGCAGTTTGGTACTCACGGACTTGATGCACATTCCAAACTTGACCTACTGACCTATGACGTAATGAGTTAAATTCAATGTAATACAAACGCGCACACACCAGGGTTGGGTCCACCTCTGAAGCAGAACGGCAGGTCTTTGTACTGCAGGAAGGTTTGGATATGACCCATCTCATGGTGGGCAGCATGTAGGTCCCAGGTTGATATCTCTGTGCATTGTAGGATTCTAGATATTAAAAGAAAGGCATACTTCACAAAAAGTATTTTAAAAATCAATATTTTCAATAATGTTTTTTCAAGTTCAATAATTCCAACGAAAACCTATTCTAAGTATTGTGATTTCAATGACAATGATTACAAACACACTTTCTTTAAATAAAATTAACCCAAGTACAGTAATTTTAAGTCAAATAATACCAAGTACAGTTATTTCAAGTACAGTTGTCCCAAAAGTAATACTCTAAAAAGCCAGTCACTGCCATAATGTAGCAATAGATGTAAATGCATTTATCTTGATTTGATTCTGAATTTCTTGAAAAAAAATGTACAGGTCTATGCATGGAAATTATATAACTTTTCGTCAACTTAAGTGTTGACATTAGACCATAATAGATATGATGTCCTAATGATTAGATTTAATCAATTGTTAAAATAATACATTAGGACTAGATGAATCTAAAATAGGAGTCTTAAACTCAAATGATCCGGGTGCCGCAGGAGGCTGAGCCTGAGTGAGACTGGGTCGCAGGAGCAAGAGTCTGAGTGAGACTGGGTCACAGGATGTTGAGCCTGAGTGAGACTGGGTCGCTGGAGCAAGAGTCTGAGTGAGACTGGGTCGCAGGTGGCAGAGCCTGAGTGAGACTGGGTCACAGGATGTTGAGCCTGAGTGAGACTGGGTCGCTGGAGCAAGAGTCTGAGTGAGACTGGGTCGCAGGTGGCAGAGCCTGAGTGAGACTGGGTCGCAGGTGGCAGAGCCTGAGTGAGACTGGGTCGCAGGTGGCAGAGCCTGAGTGAGACTGGGTCGCAGGTGGCAGAGTCTGAGTGAGACTGGGCCGCAGGTGGCAGAGTCTGAGTGAGACTGGGCCGCAGGAGGCAGAGCCTGAGTGAGACTGGGCCGTATTAAGAGTTACACAAAGAAGCTATTACAAATTAAATAAAATACAACTGTTATCATTTGCTCAACCTTTGGTAATAACAAAAAAATCATTAAGGGTTCTCAAAAACTAGGCTTCACTTTCTTCCTCCTATTGCTTGTTGCCAGTTACCTGAAAGCGCAGGTGACCAAGCTGAAAGGTTCGGAATTTTCCTCATTCATAAACATTAGTGGCAATTTTAATAATAATAATAATAAAGTTTATTTGAAAAGCACGCTTCATCCCCAAAAGCTCGAATCGCGGTACAAAGTCAACAATATTAAAAAGAGAAATAAAAACAATCTAAAATTAACCACATTTAAAAAACAGATGCAACACTATAAAACTACATACGAGCATACCAAGTCAAAGTCTTTCATCCCGTTTCAACCATCAGCAACACAAGCCAATATACATTAACTGAAAAAGATGGTAGATAGCATCACCCCAGTAGGTGTTTGCGAAATAGATGTGTTTTTAAATAAGTTTGAAAGGAATCCAGTGTCTGGCTGTGTCTTAAAGCGAATTAAAGGGCGTTCCAAATTTTTCGGCCGGCAAATGCAAACGGGCGCTTTCCGTTAGTCTCAAGGCAAACACACAGTATGAGTGGAGCTCTCTAGTTGGTACATAAGGCGTCATGAGTGCTTTAAGATAAGATGGCGCAAGGTGAAGTAAGTAGGGGTAACACAAAGTTGCAATTTTGTGCTCTATGCGAGCACGGAATAGCAGCCAGTGCAGCTCTCTCAGAAGTGTTTTAGCAAGGTCGAATTTGCGTTTGCGAAGAACAATGTGAGCCGCATTATTCTTTACTCTTTGTATTTTATACAAGAGCGTAGGGTTTCTTTGATGCTGTGTCAGATTGCTACGATTTACACAATTATAGTTGTGCATTACCCACTTACTGACTTTAAAATATTTTAAAATATGTATATATAATATTCGAAGTGTGTTTTCTCAAAACACATTTTGGCCAAGTTTGTCGCATAAAATCTTCAAAACTTTAAGTCCGATTTTAAAACGGATTTTACCATAAATCTCAACTTCCATATTGTTACAAACAAAAATTAGAATTAGACTAGTGTGACGTGACGTTCGTTGTCTACGGGTCGGTTCCCTTGCGTACTAGCCACAGAACAATTTTCAAGGGTATAGAACCCCTGTTGTCTAGCCCCTACAGAGCTAATGTGCTGAATAGTCCAAGTATTTATTGAAACAAACGATGCAAAGCTTCAGGGTTCATATGATTTATTGCCTCCATCTTCCTGACAGTGGAAAAAAACATAGTAAACATCCGCTGGTTTTCAGAATACAAAATTTGTGTCCAGAAAAATGCTGCACATAATATAAAAAAATATTTACAGAAGTCCTCTGCCATCCATGGAAAAATCTCCCTCAACAAAACTAACGTCCTCACATCCAAGCCACCGCGTTCGCCACTGTCACGCTCTCTGAAACTCATCTCCCCTTTTTACACACTCCTCTCATCACGTGGTTCCTCTCGACACAGCACACCGGTCATAGCTGACCGAGAAAAATAAAAACTCGTGGGGCACACGGGGAAAAGAAACTCACCCACGAATGGTCAAATTAACATTCTAAAAGCTGACACAGAAAAACTCACGCGATCTGACGGTGACACGCCCCCCCCCCCTTTCACGAGTGACGTTTGGTGAAACCCGATTTGCGAGTTTACAAAAAACAGCGGTCAGTTCGCGTGCATATTCTGGTAAACTGACATCAATATTAATAGCATAAAACAAATTGATATTTTAGTAAATTTTCTCATGAAAGGTCTATCTTAAAACACTGCGCTATCAATCATAATTTGAAAGACACTACTATTGATATGGCAATGCATTGTAGAATTAAGACATCTCTAATGAAACATACATGTTAATAGATAAAATAATTACAATTCTTTATCATCTCAATATTTTCCTACAATCAAATTGAGCATTTATTTTAATACCTTGTCACAAATATTTAAATGTTTACAGCACATGATTTCGAAAAATATTAATTCAAAAATGAAAAGGTGAAGAAAAACAAATGTCAACATCTGAGCATGTGCGGACAGTCATGAATTGTCGCTTCAATGTTTACATACAAGACGGTGGAATGTTTCGCTTATCCCCTTGTCTTAAAAAATCGTGGAGGTTATTTGATCCACCCAACTCACCCCTCTCTCTTCTCGTGTTTGACCTGCACGGTCTAGTAAGCACGAAATCACCCAGCAAGTCTTTTACACCCAACACCGTTTTGGTTCCCCCCAAGCTGTACCTTCTCCTTTGTAACAAATACCATCATTTTGGAAAAGCAAAACACATGTTACATTGTTAGACGTGTCAAATTTATTCAAATCAATTTTCCCATCGTCTCTAGATGGAAACACTTCACAGTCTCTGTGAACTGTGACATGTTCACAAATAACTGAGTCAAACTCAGGAGCAGTCAAAAAATGCGATCTCCCCTCCTCCTCAAAACAGAAAAACACACATGAGCTTGACTCAGGAGTATCGGTGAACTCTGTCGAAGGTTCAACCTGACGATATCTAGTGGACGCTGCCCTGGTCAAGGTTACGGTCTCCACTTCGTGGTTACCCCAGCTTGTCCCCCATATAATCATAACCCCTTGCATGGAAGCGGAAGGTGGTTCATGCTTGTAATCATGACCCCTTGCTTGCATGGAAGCGGAAGGTGGTTCATGCTTGTGATCATGACCCCTTGCTTGCGTGGAAGCGGAAGGTGGTTCATGCTTGTGATCATGATCCCTTGCTGGCATGAAAGCGGAAGGTGGTTCATGCTTGTGATCATGACCCCTTGCTTGCGTGGAAGCGGAAGGTGGGTCATGCTTGTGATCATGACCCCTTGCTTGCGTGGAAGCGGAAGGTGGTTCATGCTTGTGATCATGACCCCTTTCTTGCGTGGAAGCGGAAGGTGGTTCATGCCTTCAACACCCGTGGGTGTGTTATCAAAAGTCATGATTGTGCCATCAAAAGCCTCTGGCACCCTACAAACCTCAGTCACTCTCTCAACATCAATAAGTAAAGTATCCGTAACACTATGTTCATACACAATATTCTTATCACAAACAACTTCTCTGGGTTCATAATCAATATCACCATCAAACAAACTACAAACCTCAATCACTCTATCAACATCAAAATGTGGAGCATCACCACTACTAGGCTCACAATAAAAAATGTCATTAAAATCATCTACTTTGGGTTCATAAGCCATATCACAATCAAAACCATCACTAGAAGAATGAACAACACTATGTTCATATTCAATGTTATTATCAAAATGTCCATCTGAACCATCTACACTGGGTTCATAATTAATATCCAAATCAAAACAATCATCCAAAGCATCAACAACGCTGTGCTCATAATCAGTATTATTATCAAAGTCCCCAAATGAAACATCAATACCACTAGGTTCACTACTGGTGCAAGGGCGATAGCCATTCTGCAGATCATCACACCCGTCCTCTTTATCCACATTATCCAGCTTATTTTCTCTTGTTTCGATGTCTTCAAAATATTCGTCAACTATACTAAACTGAAAAAAATTCCGATTCATCATTTTTCCTAGAATTGATAATGCCCCTTTCTACAGTTGGATTTTTAGTTTCTGACAGCCTTACCCAAGACATGTTCTCTCGACCCCGTCTAAGCTCATTCCCACTAACTTCTACCTTAGTATATTTCCTCGGTCTATATTTCCCATAACTATTTTTAAAGGCCCCCTCCCGCTTGATTTCTGTAAAAGCTTTCTCGTCAACTTTACTTTGAGTAATGCTTGAACCCTCGTCCAAACAATTCGACGTTATGTCTACATCTTTAGTCATGTGACTATGTTCTTCATTTGTAATTTTATATTCCTTAAAGGTTTTTAGGTCAAAAGGTTTCTTAGACTTTAATTGCTGATAAATTTTTCTCACCACAGATTCTGGTGGCTTATAACCACAGATCCATCTGACACATTCTTCTCTGATTTCCCACATAGATTTCTCTTCCTGGCTTATGTCTACTCCCCCCTTGAAACTGTCTGGTTCCTGTTGATCCTCAATAGGTTTTACACCAAAGGCCATGTCTCACAGTATATTGTCCTCATTTTCCGTATCATCCAGAGAAAATTGCCCCCTTTCTGTACCAGTTAGTGTACTAGCATTATACCCTGACATTTTTCTCTCATGTTCTTTGAGTCTTTCTTTTTCTTCTCGCTCATATGCGCGAATTTCTTCTTCTTCTTCGCGAACTTCTTTTTCCCTATTAGCTATCCATTCTTTCGCTTCCTCCTCTTCTAATCCCAAATCTATTGCCATTTGTTTAATTTCGGCAATAGTAGGTAACGACATTTTTATATCTAAGTCTTATGTCAATATATATGTTTACAAAAAATTTACAAAAAGAAAATAGAGCAAATGAAATGAGTAATAAAACAATAGAAATTGCAAATCTAATAGCTAAATAATGTACCTAAATAATTACTTGTGATGGTTTTCTTGATGGGTGGCACTGGGATTTCGGACGTATTGAGAAGTATAATCCATGTGTTCATTTGTATTCCTGTAGGAAATAGGGTTGGAATGTCTGGTGTCTCCAATAATCCAATGTGACTAAAAGTTACGGTTGGTATAGCTGTATGGTTGGTTTGCACGGCTTTCCTCTGTGATGAATGGTAGGCTGGTAGTGTTCTTTGGACGCTATAATGTTGCTTTAACGGCCTCCACTGTGGTGGATTGTCTGGTATGGTTTGTTTGGACTTAGCTGAACCGTTGAACCACATATCAAATGATGAGCTGGCATGGTTGGATCGTGCTCCCACGGTGGCAAATTGCAGGCTTAGATGGCTGCTCCACTGTGGTGGATGGTTAGGGTTGAACGGCCTCCCCTGTGGCTGATGGTAGGCTTGGATGGTTGCTTTGATGTGCCACAACGACAGCAAATGGTAGGTTTAGATGGTTACTCCATTGTAATGGATGATTATGGTTGAAATGGCTGCTTCGACAGCCTTCCCTGTGGCTGGTGGTGGGCTGAGATTGTTGCTTTGATGTACCTCAACGATGGCGAATGGTAGATTTGTATGGTTAATCCACTGCGGATGGTTGGTAGACTTGGATGGTTCCTCCACTGTTTAGGATGGTAGACTTGGATGGCTGCTTTGATGTACCGCGACGAAGGCGAATGGCAGATTTGTATGGTTAATCCACTGTGGATGGTTGGTAGATTTGGATGGTTGCTCCAATGTGGTGGATGGTAGACTTGTATTGTTGCTTTGATGTGCCATGAAGATGGCGAATGGTAGATTTGTATGGTTAATCCACTGTGGATGATTGGTAGATTTGGATGGTTGCTCCACTGTGGTGGATCGTAGACTTGGATGGTTGCTATTACTTGCCGCAACGATGGCGAATGGTAGGTTCGGATGGTTACTCCACTGTGGTGGATCGTTATTATTGATATGGCTGCTTCAAAGGGCCCCAAATGTGACGTGACGTACGTTGTCTAGGGGTCGGTCCCCTGCGTACTAGCCACAGAACAATTTTCAAGGGTCTAGAACCCCTGTTGTCTAGCCCTACAGAGCTGATGTGCTGAATAGTCCAAGTATTTATTGAAACACACGATGCAAAGCTTCAGGGTTCATATGATTTATTGCCTCCATCTTCCAGACAGTGGAAAAATGCATAGTAAACATCCGCCGGTTTTCAGAATACAAAATTTGTGTCCAGAAAAATGCTGTACATAATATAAAAAATATATTTACAGAAGTCCTCTGCCATCCATACAAAGATCTCCCTCAACAAACTAACGTCCTCACATCTAATCAACCGCGTTCGCCACTGTCACGCTCTCTGAAACTCATCTTCCCTTTTTACACACTCCTATCATCACGTGGTTCCTCCCGACACAGCACACCGGTCATACCTGACCGAGAAAAATAAAAACTCGTGGGGCACACGGGGAAAAGAAACTCACCCTCGAATGGTCAAATTAACATAAAAAAAGCTGACACAGAAAAACTCACGCCATCTGACCGTGACAACTAGTCAGTGGTATTCGATTCAAACCGTCGTGGAGAGTCACGTTATAGATATGAGAATTGGGAAAACGTGCAGACGGAAGTAACACTAAATTTGCTGTCATGCCGCGGGCCGCAAAATATCGTCTTTTGGGCTGAAAATAACCCGCAGGCCGCGAGTTTGAGACCTCTGATCTCAAACAAGAATTTACCAATTATCTTGAACATCATTTAATCTTTAAATGTGTTTAAATTAAATGCTTAAAAATGTTTAAACTTTTGTTTAGTCTTAAAATTTAACCTTAAATTATTCTACCGTTACCTGAAATCTCTCCTGTTAAAAAAGTCCCAGGCCGATGGATGGCACATAACGTTGCGGTCATCTTTAGGTTTCTCCAAAAGGGATTTGTTCCAGAATGTTTCTGGCATTGGTATCATTCCTAGAGACTTGAAAAAATCGTCTGCTGTCTGAAATATCCTTAGCGCCGTGTAATTCTGTGGAAACAACGACAACGAAATCTGTAACAATAAATTACTTCTTCCCGATGAACATTGAAAACAAACTCTTTTCCTTTATAAACAGCATAAGAGAAAATGTAATAAAAAAAAAGTAAAAAATAAATAATTTGTCCTCTGCATTTTCTATAAAAAATTAAATTAGACATAATAGAATGATATAATAAAAATAAATGTCTCACCTGTCGAACCATTTCATCGGCGACGTCAAAAGAAGGTTTACCTTTGTAGGGGGTCAATTCAGGCGAACCCAATACTCTTCCTGATCACAAGAAGTATTTTCAGAGTCAAAGACTGCATGGCGCTAAGTAATGTCAGAGTGAGTGACTGAATGCGGCTAAGTATTGTCAGAGTGAATGACTGAATTGTGCTAAGTTTTGTCACAAAGAATTACTGAATTGGGCTAAGTATTGTCATATCAGAGTGAATGACTGAATGGGGCTAAGTAATGTCAGAGTGAATGAATGAATGTGGTTAAGTATTGTCAGAGTGAATAACTGAATGGGGCTAAGGATTGTCAGAGTGATTGATTTATTGGAGTTAAGTATTTTCAGAGTTGTGACTGAAAGAGGCTAATTTCATTAATACAATTTTATATGTTTTTGAAGAATTATAACAGAGTTAAATTACTTTCTCTTTTATATCTACAGATGACCACAACGATTACATATAAAAATATTATCTACATGTTCGTCAACTTGCACCTTAAAAGATATTACATCAGCAGGACGTATGAGGAAGAAGGGTCTTAAATTCACTATCTTCCCCATTTATTTTACGTTTCCATTCTAAAAAATTAGATTGACCACGCCCCCCACCCCCCAACCTTACTGCCCTAGTCTTCCTCGCTGTCCCGACAAATAAATACAATAAAGAATTGTTAGATAAAGCGTGCTAGCGGGTGAAATTTTAACATCAATAAATCATTCTTCTTACACACATTTAAAATTGTCTTCTCAATGACTTATTAAGCAGCTTACATTAAACGTGATGTGAAAAGGAATGTACGTGAGATTGGACCTTACTGTTTTTTACAGTAGGTCTATTTTATATACTTCTTTCCTAGAGGATGTGACCAGTAGTTGGCTAAAGTGTTTGGAACAGTAGGTGTATGACATATAATAATAATAATAATAATAATAAGTGGTCTTATATAGCGCGGTACCCCAGCCTAGGGCTGGGCTCACCGCGCTGTACATAAATATATCATAATATTAAAATATTATACCACATGCCTAGAAGATGTGTTAGGATGTGATCAAAAGTTGTTTCAACTGTGAAGGTGAATATTAAACTACTAACTTAGAAGATGTGCTGGGATGTGACCAGAAGATGGAAACTTGTCATTCCCGTAGATTTGTTTGGCCTTTCTCCTGACGTAGGCGTGCAGTTGTTCATACAACGGACGGATCTGATCAAACAATGATCTGACATCATCCTCAAAAGTCGGTGTTTCGTACCAAGATCGCCAGTAGGCACCAGTGTCGGAATGACCTGTTTTAAAAAAAAGGAAGAGTGCTAAATTTTTAATATGAATTAGAAAATACACATTTACAACATTCTAAGCCCCTTAAAAAATCGTGCCATACAATTTTCAATGATATTTTTAGTTGAAATAATAATTATGAGAAGTTGATATTTTTTAGTTGAACAGTTCACAATGCGGTAACTGGATGAATCAGTTAGATTTTACCATCTCAGAGTATTGTCTGAGTTGCTAATTTAAGCGAGTTCTTCATGTAAAGAAATTTAATGTTAAGTGATTTCGTTGGAAATCAGCACACTAAAAATGTTTGTGGCTCCTGCATTTGATTTTTGTATAAACAAATAAAAAATAATTCTATGGTCCAAAAGTTTTAAAACTCACCAAGTATTTTCACAGCTTCGTTGCTTAATTCCACATATTCGGCATACATTTTTTTTATCTTGCCACCAGTTTCAGCTCTATACTTCAACCATGCGGCCACAAGTTCATCGTAGTTTTCTGTCGTTGGAAAAAGTTTAGCGAGATCTAATAAAAAATTTATTTTTAATCTATCCTTGAATAGATGATTGCTTTTACAAATAACACTGACCGAAATAAATTTAGATCGTCAAATACTAAACTTGTTTGTTAGAATTTTTTGACCTGCTTTGATTCCAAAATGTTATCCTATCATAGCTTACTATTGTAGCACCCTATCATAGACCCTATCATTAAACCATATCTATTTACTCCTACACTGTCGCCTTAGTAACTATATTTTAAGCCAAAGATTACAAAATTACGACAAGCATTAAACAAACCCCTACTTTTCGTGAGTTGATTCATTTCTTTTGTTTATTTTTTTCTTAAAAATAAATAACTGGGATGTTTTCGATAAAATGTTAACACAATTCTTGTGTTAACACAGTACAAAATCAAATAAGAGCACCATCTTTTAACAAATCGGAGAACAACAACTTGTTAATTTCTCTCTCCTAACTCATAAATAAGGAGCAAGGCATCTCCCCACTCCACTATTTGAACAAACTTCTCTTTGAAGCTTGAAACTATCATTTTGAGAGTTGAAAATACTCTGATCTTACTCCGAGGTTAAAAAAGGTCTGTGAAACTTAGTAAGAATTATTTAATAGAAAAGAAAGTGGTCTGTATAAAAATGTGTTTAATTTATTATTAAACTACACTTAAAACAATGTTAAAATCCTTTAAATAGTTCGTCTTGAAGATATTTACTTTTTAAAACAAAAGAATTTCATTTAGTGCAGTTAACTGGTATTTTATTTCGTGAAATCATTGGCATCATATTTTTAAATATTTCTTGGGATTCGACTGCCGCTACATACATTTGTTAAGGTTAAAGTTTTCTATAAACTCTTTTTCCAATATTCCATAGATATCAATCTGAGTGCAAGAGATAACAAATAGCAACCAGTTCATGTATCAATGTCATTTATTGATGCTTTAAATGTGTGGGTCATCTAGGCGTTAGCTGAATTTTAGATCATTAAGTACCCTAGCTTTAGTATCTCTCTGGTAATTTCATATTAGATGAACATTGATCTCTTTATTCCTAACAGTTTAAAATGTTTTATTAGGCAGGACTATATATATATATATATATATATATATATATATATATATATATATATATATATGTGTGTGTGTGTGTATATATATATATATAGAGTGTGTGTATCTTATATATATATATATATCTTTATTTTTAACAGTTTATAATATATTTTTATATATAAATATATATATATATATATATATATATATATATATATATATATATATATATATGTATGTGAGTTTGAGTGTAGAAGTAGTAGTAGAATGATTGTATCTCTTGTTACTAACACTTTATTGATAACGTTTTTCATTCGAGCAGAAAAATTATATTTTTTATCTTATTTTGAAAACGTTACATTTTTACCATCTCAAAAGACATGAAAGTCAAAGATATTTATTTAGCTACTTTGTATAAAAAGAGAAAGAAAATTATTTTTATTTTTAGACAAATCACCCAACATTGTTTATTTTTCATTAGTGTAGCTTTTCCAAGACTTAAGAGACTTGTATTCCTCTTTCAGCGATATTGACTTGTCAAAATGTAAGACAACCATATGTGTTGAAATTCTTTAAAAGAACACTTATCAAACTACGTCTATGAAGAGGCTACACACTCATACGCTTCTTTAATAAACACACTACAGATTTCCTAAACGTTAAATAAACAAACAATATGTGCAGATATTTTTGAACAGTTGAGACTAGGAAGCCATGAAAAATAACATTTATGGTCTAAGAAAATTTGATTTGCAAAGTAACTAATTTGAAAATAAAAAGTTCATAAAGCAGATTTTAAAATTTGAAGTTAACATATTGATGTCATTGCATTTTATGAAAACGAAGTGGACGTATGTGGATATACGCACACACAAATTTGTTATTTAAATAAGACGACCTACAATGCCTATCTAATTATTGCTATGATGTCCCGATTAAACGACAGTGCCATTATAACGAGCAAATTAATTGTTTACAAATTCAACCATAACTTAAATTTTGAGCTGTTTCGGAATAATCTAATGTGACATTTGTTATCCACGTCCAAATTAAAACTAGAAAGAAACATAAAACTAAAACACAAGGTATCAAGTAATAAGATGTTTTCTTAGTGCCCTATGTAATATCATCATTAACAGAATCTTTAAACACCGTTGTTAAATTTAAAAAAGAAAATATAAAAATAAATTTAAATGACATGTCGTCACAATATTTTTGACATCATGAACATTGTGAGAAGGACAATGTCTTTTCCTTCAAATATTGCGATCATATTTTGAATCAAAATTCTAATAGTAAAAAAAAGGTTTCATTTTTTTTCTCAATGCTTATAATTTATTGACTATAATTTACTTCCATAATTTCCTTACCTGGATGGTTTTCTTTAGCTTTGTTAACAATATCCATCATATCACCAATGACCTTGGTTAGCTGAGATTTAAAAAAAAAATTAAATTGATGCGTCTCTACTAAGATTGTATAAAAAATAAAAATAAACTAAAGTGATACTTACACTTCTTTTCTCAAATATTTGTTTTTAAAAATTCGAGTTCTTTGTGAAGTAAATAAAGAACGAAAAATTTTATTTGTGATAAATCTGTCATTCTCGGGACGAAATATTTAACGTGGTGAACCGCACTCAGACCGCAGGACGCGGTTATGCCCCCGCTGTGTTATGGTATAGAGACCAGGAAATATGAAATAGATCACGGGAAGGGCATTATTAGTGGCACGGTTATGTGGAGTAGCATAGAGAGAGAGAGAGAGAGAGTAGGAAGGAAAAAGTAATAGCGATTTGTGAGAAGGGTATGTCTAAAAATCATTTATGTTGTGTGGAGAAACGCAGTTGGTGAGATGATGTGGGAAATATAGGATGGTAGGTGAAATGTGGATGGCGGGTGAGATGGTGGTGTGACGTGACGTACGTTGTCTTTACGTTGGTCCCCTCCGTACTAGCTACAGAACAATTTTCAAGGGTCTAGAACCCCTGTTGTCTAGCCCCTATAGAGCTGATGTGCTGATTAGTCCAAGTATTTATTGAAACAAACGATGCAAAGCTTCAGGGTTCATATGATTTATTGCCTCCATCTTCCTGACAGTGGAAAAATGCATAGTAAACATCCGCTGGTTTTCAGAATACAAAATTTGTGTCCAGAAAAATGCTGCACATAATGTAAAAAATATAATGACATAGTCGTCTGCCATCCATGGAAAAATCTCCCTCAACAAACTAACGTCCTCACATCCAGGCCACCGCGTTCGCCACTGTCACGCTCTCTGAAACTCATCTTCCCTTTTTTACACACTCTTATCATCACGTGGTTCCTCCCGACACAGCACACCGGTCATAGCTGACCGAGAAAAATAAAAACTCGTGGGGCACACGGGGAAAAGAAACTCACCCACGATTGGTCAAATTAACATTCTAAAAGCTGATCCAGAGAACTCCCGCGATCTGACCGTGACAGGTGGGTGAAATGGTGGCTGAGATGAATGGTGAAATGGGGAGTAAGATGGAGTGTGAGCTGACATTTAAGGATGTGTGAGAAATGAAGGTTAAGATGGTTTGTTAGATGATGGGTGAGATGATGGGTGCGATTGTAGGTGAGATTGTGGTTGAGATTGTGGGTGAGATTGTCGCTCAGATGTTAAATGAGATGGTGGATTTGGATAAAGTTGGGATGGAGGATGACATGTTTGTGAGACGGTGAGTCAGTTGGTTGGTCAAATCTTAGGTGAGGTGGTTTATTGGGATAGGTATAAGATGTAAGGTAAGCAGATAAATGAAGGGATTGGTGATTAGGTGGGTGACATGGTGGAGAACATGTGGGGGGGACTTTGTGGGTCAGAAGTTAGATGAGATGGTTGTTATTTGGTGGTATATTGTGTGTGTGAGATGTTGGATGGGTAAAGATGGGTGGGACGCTGGGTGAGATGTTGGGTGGAACGTTGGGTGAGATGATGGATTTATGATGGATTATATTATAAGGTGTTTGAAGAGGGATTATGGGTGATATGGTGGGTGAGATGATGAATGTGATTAAGGATAAAATGCTGGTTGGAAGATGGGTCAGATTGTGGATGAGACGGTTGATGAGATGTTGTTGAGATTGTGGGTGAGATGATTGGTGAGATATTTGGAAAGATGGGGTAAGATGTAAGATGGGTGTTGGTGAGTGAAGCTTATGTTTGGATGTTGGCTTATATCGTTGGGAAGTTGGTGGGTGAGATGGTGGGTTAGGTGTTGGTTGAGATGGTAAGTGAACTGATTTATGAGATAATTGGTGAGATGGTGGTTTAGATAGTTGTTGAGATGGTGGGTGAGAAGATAAGTTTTATGATTATATAATTGTTAATGTGTTGGATGAGGGATTGAGGGAGAGATCGTGGATGAGGTATGATGTGTAAATTGGTGGTTTAGATGATGTGTGAAATGATTTATGATATTATTTGTAAGATGATAGGTGAGATGGTTGGTGACATAATGAGTTAGAGGATAGGTTTGATGATGGGTGATATTATTAATAAGACAATGAAAATGGAATAGAGGGAAAGATGATGGATAAGTTATTGTACATGAGATGCCGGATGAGAATATCCTTGAGATGATGGATGAGAGTATGGGTGAATGGTAGTTTAGGATGATAATTCAGATGGTGGGTGAGATAGTAGTGAGATGGTTGGTGAGATGTTGGATTAGACGGTGGGTGAGATGTTGGGTGAAATTGATGGTAAGATGGTGGGTGGATGAAATTTAGTTGGTTGTGTATATTTTGTGTAAGATGTTAGAATTGTGATTCTCAAGTTACTTGATAGTTGTTGTTTTTTAAGCAGTGCAATGCGAGTAGCCACTTTATTCATTATTTATACTGTTTGCTTATTTATTTACCATTAAGAAACCATATGTCATCATTTTGAGGTGATATTGTACGATTTTAGGAGTTCCGGGTTAAAAATGGTCCACAAAAAACAAGAAAATCTAGATACACTAATTTGAAAATTAAAATAGTAAATAAAGGGACATAGCAGCAGGGAGTTTTCTCACCTGTGAAGATCTCCTGTGTTCTAAACATATATTACAATTGATAACAACGTCTCGTGTCTCATAAGTTTTATCAAGCAAATTCAAAAACCCTCAGCGGGGTAAACAAACGGATGTCGCGGGCGGGATTCAGCCTGCGGGTCGCATTTTGGTGACATCTGAACTATAATATGAACAATCATTATAACCATGCGTTTAACCAGGGGTGGCGACCTTTTCAGCACGGGGGGGGGGGGTCAGTTAGATTTCAGAAATAATACTTCCTGCCGGGCCACGCACCTAAGTGTTAAGTTAATTAAAGTAAAAAACCAAAATGTTGTACAACTTCGATTCCTTCATTATAACCATGCGTTTAACCAGGGGTGGCGACCTTTTCAGCAAGGGGGGGGGGGTCAGATAGATTTCAGAAATAATACTTCCTGCCGGGCCACGCACCTAAGTGTTAAGTTAATTAAAGTAAAAAACCAAAGTGTTGTACATCTTCGATTCCCAGGAGGCGAGATCGTGGACAAACGCTTCGCTGGTTTAATGTAAAACAAATCCAGAAATAGGTATATTTTGGTGAAGAAATAAAACATAAATGAAAATCAAACATAAGTATTGGACAATTTTAAAATATTTAAAAGTGAGATATGAGACATTGTTTTGCTGAACTACGTGCAACAAAATTAATCTTGATTGATGTTGTCACTAAACGCCAACAGTTGTCCAAATGAACATCAATAATTCATGTTTATACTTGTGATTTGATGTGCTTCATGCGCCTAAATAGCTGAATGGCTACCAAAATTGTGAAACCATCAACAGAGCTAAATGGCATTGCGGACTTCCTGAATCGCCAAAGACCACAGAATATATATATAAATAAGAAAATAAAGTCTCATAATTTTAACAACACCTAGCGTTTGCCACCGCTGCTTTTAACATTTACTTACATTTGAAAGTTTGGTTGTATTGGTCTGTGCTGCTGTTCCAATGTCCATGATATTAATAATGCATCTCCGGTCCTCGGGTGTCATCACAGTCAGGTTAAATCTTGTAGCATTTCGAAAGGCTTCCTGTTGAAACTTGGCGGACGGCAGCTTTTCGTCAATCTGACAAATACATATTACAGATTAATCTATTAAATCGATGTTATTAATAAAATAAATCACTATAAAGCTAAAGAACTCCACATGATGTACTTTGTATACATGCATTTATTTTTGTAACTTGTTATTAATAATTATTTTGTGTAATTGGTCAGCCACTTTATGTATTAAATAACAATATAATTTAAGCTTTAATGATAATATAACATTATAAAAAAGTATACGTTTTGGTACATGGCTTCATCAGTACAAATAAAAGACAAATATGTATCAATTAAATTTACATAATTTATATACACAAATATGTTATCTAAAATTTGGAGAAAAAATAGGAGTGAGTGAAAAAAACAGCCTGAAGCAAAGTAAAGAAAATTGTAAATGAAGGGATTTGAGCGAAATTGTAAAAACTAAACAGGAAAAAGACATGGCAGCTTGGAAAAATTGTGGATTGGGTTTATTCCATATGGAGAAAACGTACCACATCGTGATATTAATTTATTCTCTATGTATATCCTATCTGTTATGCTACTAGTATACATCTTACTGCGATGTCTGAGATACCATCATGATTAGGGCTATTGAAAGGTTTGGAGACCGGAAAGAGAGTTTGTTTTTTATTATAAATAAGTGTTCTCTGAATCGGTCTCCAAGGCGACCTGTCTATCCTACATATAATTTACCGCACTTTGTGTAAATGGTGTCATAATTTTTTAATTGATTCTTATTGACTAAACAATTACAAGATTTACTTGACTTATAGAAATTGTGATTTTTAAACTAAATTTGTTTTAGACTTACCCAGATCTTAAGATTGTAATCTGTAACGTTCGTGTAGTAGGTCCAAACAGCTTCTTTTAACCTCGAGAAGAAAATCTGTGTCTGGCTATCATAGTTGTCCAGAAATTCTTTAATCTCTATAGGGTCACTAATATTCTGACCTTTGACCCCAAAGAAGGACGAGATGGCCACAGCTAGGTAAAAAAGCGTCTCCTGGAACATTCTTGAATGTTCACTGAAACTAAAAAATTGAAAGAATATGCTGTCATGCAAAGCATCTTTAAGCCCAATTTCAGCTCAATAGTTGTACAGGAATATCATCAATGAGCAGTCCAAAAATGTTGCAAATCACAAAGAAATGAAAAATTAATACTAAGGATTTCAAAGGAAAACAGAACCGATTCAGTCGTCGTTGTTTTGCACTGAGAGTTTATGTTAAGTGGCTGCAAGAAAAAGTAATGCCAGGGAACTTAACGATTACAAAATTAAAGGCTACTTAAAGCATAAAGGAGAATCATATGATTTTGTTAATGTAAAAGTTGATTAATTAAAAAATGAAAAAGAATTGATCTGAGTAGTCGACGCAACGATGTTCTGCAAAACTGCGTCTCTGAGACGAAATTGAGACACGTTTCCTTTCCATTACCCTGTCTGTGGTTACACACGCTAAAGGACAAAACAAACAAAAAAAAGCATACCTACCAACCCGCTATCAGTTCTTAACTTGTGTGAAATGTTCGAACAAATCTATGTTCAAAACTGAAGTCTGTCTGTAAGTCAGCTAAGTAAGCACACGTTTTATACCATTGCTGAGCTGTTCTTGATCGATACGATCTTAAAACCAAGCGTCGTTAATGTTTCATTTTTATTGTGGTTACGGTACGTGCGACCTGTTGTTTTTCATAATAGGCAGTGTGAAAATACGTTGGCTTTAAAATAATTTAATCTAATTGTCCTCAAAGTTTGATTGTTTAATATTTGCGCACGAGAGGAAAATAGGGATTTTATGAGCATACACACATTAACTGGTGTTGTCCGACAATTAACAATTATCTAACTCCCTTACCAGCGTACCTGAATAGGATCTGTGTTTTTCAGTTTCAAAATGGTCGCCATGCATTAGTCCATTTCTTATATATGAAGTTCAATATCGTCTGTCAGACGTAGTCAGTTGGTAAATGACAGGATGTTGAAAGAAAATCTTCGATGATCATTTAAATTAGTGATGTTGATTCAAAACATACTTAATAATTATGGGAAAATATACAAGAACATAGATCTTGTATGAAATGTAATATCCAGCAAAGGAGGGGTTCATGCATTCAAATAATGCACTTGATAAGAACTCCCTGGAAACATTAGAATCTGCATGTTATAAGAATCCGAATTAATGACAATCACATTTTTCAAGGGCTCACAGCGGCAAAGTTGTCCCATACCCCTGACTTATATATTCGAATGACCTACCCGTTTTAAAACAAATAAGAAAATATTACCCACCAAACCCACTTTCTATATTTTCATTCATAAGAATCTCTTTTAGAGCAGTTTTGGTGAATTTCATTTCATTTTGCCCTTAACAAATAGGAAAAACTGATTTATTGCAAGGAGTTTGGGGATTAAGTTTGAAAATAATGTGTTGTCATTTAGCTATCAGCTCGATAGGGAAACGGGAAGTGGGTCAATTCGCCGTCAAAATACTTTGCCTGTGCGCCAGTCTGCCACCAAGCCATCCAGCCATCCATAAAAAGAACCGATGTTCATTTTCAAGTTTTAAAAATAAATTCAATCGTTCCAGTCAACCATAGAAGGTTATGGATGTCAACGACGAGCACAAAGGAAGGTTGATTCCGGTAATTGTGCAAAGCTAATAGAAAACTCTCGGGCATATCTCGAGAGAGCAAATATTAATCTAATAATACTTATTAAAAAAAAATCTTTTAATTTTTTTCCACATCACAACTTAAAGGCCCGCTTTCAAATACGGCTAAGAGACACGATCAAATAGTTCATCCTATGTAGAGTGAGATAATAAAGAATTTAACTTATAGAATGTGGAAATAAAGTGCATTATTTACATAATAAGACAATGAAATATATCATTGGTGAAATGAGATAATAAAGTGTTTCATTTATAGAATGGGATAGTAAAGTGTATCATTGAGTGAATTATATAATAAAGTGTATCATTGAGTGAATAAGATAATAAAGAGTGTCCTTGTTTGAATTATGTAATAAAGTGTATCATTGATACAATGGGATAATAAAGTGAATCGTTGATAGATTGGAATAATAAATTGAATCATTTATAGAATGAGATAATAAAGTTTAGCATAAATAGCATAAGATAATACAGTGTATCATGTCTAGATTTAGATACTGACGTGTATATTTTAAAGAATGCGATAATTAAATGTTTCATTTCTAGAATTAGATAATATAGTGTATCATTTCTAGAATGAGAAAATAAAATGTTTCATTTATAGAATGAGATAATAAAGTGTTTCATTTATAGAATGAGGTGGAAAATATAATACCTTATCGAATGAAATAATAAAATGTATCATTTCTAGCTTGAGATACCAAAGTTTATCATTTCTAGAATGAGATAATCAATTGTATCATTGCTATAATGATATAATAACAGAAGAAGTCTGGTTTAAATAATTTAGTTTATTCAGAAAAATTTTTAATTGGAAATGTCTTTAATATTGTCTTGCACTATATAAATGTCGATTTCTATATAAATAATGAAGGACAATAAAGAGCTACATTCTTGAAGATTTAGAAATACAAAAAAATACCTTGAAGTAATAGATTACATTATTAAATCAAACGTTTTAAAAAGTTTACTCTGACTAAGGCATATATATGCATATTCAAGTAATGAAAAAAATAATTTAAGGACCCTTACTTAAAATTCATAAGCCCGTTTATTTTCAGCTGTGATTTAACTTCTAATTAAAACTTAGGATTACTTTTTCACTGGAAACAACTATGGAACAATTCAAATTCCATTAAGGTCCATCAAAGTATTTAAATACTGTTCACTCTATATTTAATCAATTAAAAACTCGAAGTGGCTGTTCGGACCCTTGTCCGAGAAGTTACAGGTTTTTTTAAAATCGCCCGAGTAGCGCTATGCGTTTCAGATTACATTTTGACTAAATGCTATTCAGATGTCATTTGTGGTAGTTTATTTTAGTTAAACTTAAGAAGTAAGTTTACAAGAATATAGTTTATTAAATTATCTTTCATTTGATACCAAATTTTGTCGTACAAAACATACAATATTTTTTTTTATATTTTTTAATATACCCTTACTCTAACTTCTCCGACATGGGTGCGAATAGCCGCAGCCTTAAAAATGTTACTCTTAAAAGTTGTTTCCCTGTTGTTTTTTTAATGATTTGAATTTTAAAAAAAAAATCATCCTTCTATTTATTATTACAGGAATTTATTTTTAAAAGTAAATTATAAATTGTCTTTTTATATTTTCGATAATCAAATATAATTAAATATTTTCAATTTAATAGAAATGCATCTTTACAGCTAAACTATATAGCAGGACGTATAATATACATCTCCTTCTATTTTTAGATAAACATTTACAATTATGATTTAAGATGAACATTGCCCAGTTGAATTGTATCCATGTAAAAGAATGGAAATAAAAATTCAATGTAAATAAAAAAACACATATGACACATTTTTAATATCATTTGAAAAACAAGAAATGGGGTCGTGTTTAAATATTTTACAAAACATGCATTAGAGCTTTTCCCCAACCCCAATGCAAGGCTCGCAACCCACATAATGTTCATGCCAATAAACTATATTTCTATATACCCTGCTATTACAGTGCTGATTTATTTACCTACAACTTCACAAAACCAAAAGGCAATATTACGCACCAAACGCACTTGCGGTATTTCCTTTAAAAGAATCTAAGTTTAAGAGCAGTTGTCGGGAACTTTATTTCCTTTTCCCTTTGAAAAACAGGAAAAAATTCAAATGTGACTGTTCAAGTTGGAGGAGAAAATAAAAAGGGAGGGGGGGCGGGCTAAAAATGTAAAAGAATGTTTTTAAGAGCAGTTGTCGGGAACTTTATTTCCTTTTCCCTTTGAAAAACAGGAAAAAATTCAAATGTGACTGTTCAAGTTGGAGGAGAAAATAAAAAGGGGGGGGGGGCGGGCTAAAAATGTAAAAGAATGTGTGGACATTGGGCTGAGTCTATGTTGCAATTTTCAGTTCGCTAGCTTAACGGAAAGTTGGTCAATTAGACGTCGAAAGAGATTACCACTCAGCTAGCCACTCAGCCAGTCACTCAGCCAGTCATTCAGCCAGTCACTCAGCCAGTCAGCCAGCCAGTCAGTCAGCCAGTCACTCAGCCAGTCAGCCATTCAGTCACTCAGCCAGTCACTCAGCCAGTCACTCAGCCAGTCACTCAGCCAGTCACTCAGCCAGTCAGTCAGCCAGTCACTCAGCCAGTCACTCAGCCAGTCACTCAGCTAAAGAAAATATTACTGAAGATTTAGTACAGCCTCTAAAATAGGCTAAAATAATTTTTTTTCTTATTATATTAATAAATGTATTTTAACGAAGGTTGCAACATATTAATATAGTATTATATTTGTTTCAATAATTAATTTGAGATCTAAATTTAGATAATCCGCTGTAGAAAAATAATCAACGATCACATGTCTAGTAACTTGTACACAATGTAAGATTAACTAAAAAAAACTTTTGTAATAAAATTTTTCAAAAATATCTTTTTCAGATAATTAGTGCTATTTGTGTTAAAACCAATGCTGTGTGCGTTATATGTCAGGAGTATGTACAGGGTTTCATTTAGGCATCTCCTCGGTGGGAGCGCGTGCCCCCGGGAAAGCCAAGTGCCCCCGAAACAAAATTGGTAAAAACAATATAAAGATTACATATTTTAATATTAAAAAACGACTAAATTGTCATTTTAAAACAAATTTAGAAAGAATAATAACTAGTGCTTTATCTGATTACAATTAGTAGAATCTATTGAATATCGCTATGCCTGATATATTTAGGATACGTATATATTTAAGTTTAAGGATAAAATATCATACTAGCCACTTCTGGTTATAAGTCCAAGTCTTACTTCACGTTGTTTGCACTTATCGGTATTTAAATTTTTTCATTTCTTTTTGTGTGTGCAAATTCATAGATTTTAAGACTGTTTTATCACCGCATTAAAATAGTTTTACATGAACATCAAGGACTAAAATTCTAATAATATTTCTTGCCAAGTATCAAACCTGCAAAATCGATGTTCTAATTATATTTCATCATAAAAGCATTTCTTTTAAAGTAGTTAATTACAAATTGTATGATGATATTAGCCTTTAACAAATAATTTTATTGTCATACATATAAATGTGCTCTATTCCATGAATGTTGAGTTATATAAAATGGAAACTTAAAAAATTGAGAGATATTTTTTTTAAATAAGATTTTAACGGGCGCATACAAATAGTGCAAATTTCATAAATTATTACATCAAAAATGTTTTTGTTTTCTTTAAATGCGTTACGTTTGTAACAAAGTTTCCCGAATGACAGAAGTCTAACAAAGTATTTAGGCAATATTTATTAGATTCCCACCAATGTTTTTTTCTTTTTTCTTTTTACTATTTGAAAAATAAATAAAACCGCCCAATCACTGCATGGATTGATTTAAAAAAACAATAAAACATAAGTTATTCAAGATGAGAATCTATCAGAAAGCTAAAATACTGAAGATGAACGAGCATTTTGATTTTCATGCTCATTCCATGCTTTCTTTTTTTTTTGATACTTGTTTTGGAATAAGTTCGTATTCCTAATTTTTAATTTAAAATAAATTCTGGTGCTTTTGGGGAAGAAATGTGTAAAATTTATCTAAGTTGCTACTTTCGATTTATCTGAAAAAAATATAGTAATTTAAAATATTTTTAAAAAATCAATCAAATAAATATTGTGAAATTTCTACTATTTTATAAACAACACTCGCCCCTTCAAATAACAGTGTTCTATGTGGCATTTTGGTGAAACTGGGATATTCGCGTTTGAAAATTTGATGTTTTGTTTGGAAAAAAACTAAAAACGTTTTTATCGAAGTTGTTGTTGTTTTATGTCTATATAACAATACAAGGTTTAATCATTAAAATGAAACTTCTATGTAATGATTTTGATTTTATATGTAGTTTTTAAATTTTCGATAGAAACTTGTAATTCTAAAAATCTTATTTCATTTTAGAATAACAAGGTTCTATTTATTAAATTCTATGATTTAAGCAGTTTCTTTCAAGAATAAATACATATTCATTATTTAGATTACAAATACTAACAATACAAAATCATTTAATATGTATATTTAAATTAAATGCAGAAAATATTTCTTGCTTTGATCACGTCTCTAAAATCTGTTTTCTTAGTTTCAGACAGTTTATTAGATGACATTGCTATCTTTGGTTGATGCAACAATACTTGCATTGAGTTAATTGAGACACAATTTCAAGTGCTTTTAGGTTTTCTTATATTTATGTTTTCAAATGCTGTGTCCATATGGCTAAATCTACAACCAAAAAAGGGCTCATTTGTAAATTTCATTACTTGGCACACATTCTTTTGAACATTTTACACTCTGGTATTGAAATTTATCAATCGGACCTTATTACACGTTTAAACAAAATTTGAAGACATTTGCCCTCTGTATGATTGTATAACGGTTTCTCCTGTCTTTAAAAAAAAATAATACTGTTTATATTATTTACGATTTATACAAATTACCAATTAAGATAACCCATACAAATGTATAGACCTTTCTACTTAATAGATGATTTCTATCTTTCGCTTTGACCAATTTAAAACTTGGAGATATTAGTAAAGTTTATTATTTCACGCATGTCGATTATAATGAATACTTTTTTTTCATTAATGTTTAGCATATAGCATGATGCAGCAATGTTGTTTGTGAAGGAATTTTTTTTAAAATTAATTTTTATTAATTATTTAGATAACCCCCAATGAGGTTTTAATTTTTAAAAAAATGAGCCACGTACTATTCAGTAATAAAAAAAAAATTGCATAACACAACTACGTTGTAACGCACTGCTATCCGTGGCTCGTCCTAAATAGTGCATAACAAGACGATTCCAAATGATAAGGACAACGATAACAGAGATATGACACTCAAAACAGTGCTGATTACAATTAATAAGATTTATTAAGTTATTATGGATTACAAAATAAAAGGAATACAATCTTAATCATCAACTCACAGAGTATGAGTTGTCTTGTACCAGTAAAGAGTTAATACGATGGGTCAATAATAAGGTACAATGATGAATACGAATTAACATACAAATACACTCTTGTCTCGTGAAGGAAAAAATATCTCGTGGTCTCACTCTCAATGCTTTCTGAATCCCCGATATATATCTAAAGTTGGTTCTACCGACGCATCTAGAAACGCCATACACATTGTTTACATTTCCAGTTCACTCCCGACATTTCCACACATTTCTATTAGAACAGATGATCATTATTTTTATTTGGTAGTTGTAGTAAACAAGGCCTACATCAAAGGGCATAAACCACGCCCAATACTAACGCAGCCAAATTGGGTCAGAAAGAGTTAACGGCACGCGGATATGTGACGTAAACACTCTTTCTACATAACATACGACAAGCTGAGTTTAAACTCCGTTGTCTTTTTGAGGCCCATTTTGCCACTTTGTAGTTTGATCTCCACAACCTAGCATTGAAAGATGATTAAATAAGTCAATGTCAACATTACATCTTTAAGCTCTAAAATATGCCCCGATGCAGTTGTAGGGATTGCTGAGCTCACATTTTGTTTCGAAGGATAAGTGACACTTACATTTTTTAAACTACATTTTTTTCGTTGCTCTCCAAGTGTTGAATGGTGCAAAGCTTAATTTGAAGTATTTGCAAAAATGTTTTACTTTATATGTAATTTATAAAAAATTTACTGTGGTTTATAAAAATGTAATAGACTATGTGAAGCTATGGAAATGCAAACCCGCAAGGACGCCTCAATTGGAATGTATTTAGTTCATGTTGGCCTGAAGAAAATATAAAATGAGTAAAACAGAGTAGGGTAAAAGCTGACAAGATAAACGCAACAAAACAATTAACGTGACTGCAGAAAGCCTTCGTCAGTGAAAAAAGCACAGAAAAAAGAAGAAAAAAAAAAGAAATAGCACTTAGCTGGGAAGTAGTGTCTGTGGGCAGCCAAAGAAATGTTGCAAAAGGTGAGTGAGTGAGAGGTTAAATAGGGAAAAGTGAAGGAAAAGAGAAGACAAAAGTTTACTGTGATAGGTCAGAACGTGGATTGGCGGAGCTAGGGTCAAGCTGTGAACAGAGACATAACATTAATTCCATGTGGCGTGAAGTGCCGTAAATCAGGATAAGCCAGTGTTCCGAATTGACCCAGTTGAGGGTTTCGTGCTAGCCACAATCGCACTTATTGAAAAGTCCGTCTGGGCTAAAGAAAGTAAGAGATATTCCTAATTGTGGAAAAAATTAGCGCTTCGCATAGGAAGGGGCGGTTCACACTATCAAATTCTCCTTCAAACATTTGATGCAATGTTTGATTTTTAAAGAAATATTTACTGTTATTTAAACTGGATCTCGGATCAGTTAGAAATTTTACCAGCTCGAGGTCCTGGCAAGGAAAATATTGCTCCAGAGCTCTAGATCTCTAATTACAAATTTAATTTTCCAAAACCAACGTCAAACACACCCCCCCCCCGTGCTACCATAGCAAATGGATGCCCAATACTGAAATTAAATTTAAAGTGTTCAACTTTTTCGTTGTTTAATTTACTTATTTACTTTAGGTCAATTTTTAAATTGTTTTTCTGTGGCGACCTCTTTGGTCTCTTTTTAAATATTTCCACAGAAAAACATAAAGCTTAGTTGACTTAGTAGGCCTATTATTCTGTTAGAGTTATATTATAGACCTCTATGTTTCTTCTTTTGTATGTTGAAGCATGTGACTTTAAATACAATACGTATTTAAATCGAGACACTTCAATTGAGATATAATCACAGAAAATAGCTGCCATTTCTGAAGAATTCTGTTACATTGTACAAGTCTAGTTATGTTCTACTCCATATTCAAAAATAAAAGTCAATGAAGAAAACAATAATCAACATAATTTTTTGATAACCGCCAGTGGAGCATAGGCCATTAACTATTACTTTCCAAGGCTTCTAGTCTCTAGATATCTTTTCCAGCTCTATCAAAGCTTTATAACTGGGTACATTTTTGTCAACATTCCTTTACCATGGAAATCATTTCTGAATTATGCATTAAAATGTATAGTACACTCATTTGAAGTACTCTGCAATAGGTTAAAAAATGTATATTGAGTACAATTATCTATAGTTTGATCATTTATATACCGGTACTCTAACTTAAAATCTGCTCCAAACTATGACAGATAATATATAAGGGATGTGGTAATCTCTTTTTAAAAATAATTTTAAACATACAAGTCCAATCACAGATTTCACAAGAACTCAGAAATAAAATGTATAATATTTTATTAGAAATAAGCAGTGCTGAATGAAGTTATCAAGAAGCACTACCATTAATAATAGTATTTAGTAGTCATTCCAAATTTTCAAATAAGAAGGATGTCTCAATCATTGTTGACTATAAAGATTCTGTCATTTTATTTTCTTTCAAGTTATGGGATTGTGAATGCGTGTCATTGTTGAGTTTAATAATTTCTGAAAGTACGGCAAGATCGTCTTAGCTTAAGGTTAGAGCAAGAAGAAAAAATGGGATAAAATACTATTTACATTTTAAATAAGGTATGTTTGAAACAGATTATTTGGTATAAAAGGCATAATCTTGCATTGAGGTTAATACTTATTTGCCTTCAAATTAACAATAGTAATGAACTGACGATAGATACTGATAACGGTTTTTCACAAACATGTTTACACAAAAATTACATTAGAAACGCTTTTTAGATAGAAAATACAAAATATAATTTAAGAAAATATAACGACAGTCTAATACATTAATTAGTTGTTTAATTCCAATTCATTTATACGTCATGTTAAATAACGTATACTAGAAACAAAGGCTTAATAGAATTAGAGTAACTATTATGTAAATTTAAAAATTTGCTCATTTAACACTTAGTTACATTTGCGTGCAAATATTGTATTCTGTATAAAATAAAATAAAAAATATAAAAAGTAAAAAATAAACTAAGATAAAAAATTTTTTTTTAAAAATTGATAACCATATTAAATGTATAGCTGCTGTCCACTTTAATTCGATCCCTATTGTTTGGGATATAATGATAACGAAAACTAAGAATGCCGTAGTTGGAATTATTGTAACTCAATTACGTAAAGTTGTTGTATTGAATGCTATTAAACGAGATACTATCACACAACGTTATGGAAATAATAATGTTAGGCACTTTGCTATAACGTCTATGTGTTATAGGCTACTGTAACAATATGAAATAGCAAAAGAATTTGAACTTTTTCATCTTTTTTACCAATAAAGAAGAAACGAGCAGCCAGGTTAAGAAAATAAGTGCCTCTGATATCATTTTAACTCGGCGAATGGAAAGGCTTAGATTCCATGTACATATCTGATACTTTCTTTATCGTAGATGATCTGATCTGGGGTTCAGAATAAAGGTATCGCTACAATCCAGCATCTCCATACTGTCTTCTTCATACAGAGAGAGTCCAGCATCTATTAACTGTTCTCCTGCAAATCTCTTGTGAAACATTAATCGTCTTTCTACAGAAATGTCATATTTGTCTTACGATAAAAGTGCCTTTTCAATAGTATGTTCTACCAAGGTACAGTGCTTCTTGTGGAGAAACAATGTTGAGATCACCCGGTGCGGTCCGCAACCTCCATTGATTGAACTCCCCGGTCAAGGGTCGGGCGAGGGCAGGCTCGCCTGACTCCTGCCATGGGGCTCGCGCTCCCCGGTCAAGGGTCATGCGAGGGGGCTCACCTGACTAACGCGAAAGGATCGAGCTCCACCATTACCATGTAGGATGAAAAGACATTTTAATGATATCAATGGAAACTTTCTTCGTTGAGAACCATTTCGAAACATTGCCAGAGAACTAGAGACTTGAAGTATTTAAACAGGTCTTGTCTAAAAGACACCCAAAACAATGAACATATTTGTTATTTTCTGGGAAATAAGTTAATTTGACATTTGTTTTGTTTTTAGAAATTTCTTGGGGTAGATAATACGAAATTAGATAACAAACAACCATTTTTTAAATTCAGAAACTAAAAAATATGTTTATTTATTTAAATACATAAAAATACCATTAAAAAGTAACTTTTGTTTATGTAAATTTATATATTCCAATTTGCATTTAAAATAATGGAACAATATGTTTTAAGACAAATAAATGTTTTAAATTGCAAAATAAAAGTCGTGTTTTAAATTTTGTCTATTCATTGTTAATAATTAATGTTCTGTTATAACCGTCTATTATCTTTCACTAGTTATAAGTTGTTTTTTTTACTACATTTTTTTATAGCCCAATCTTCAACTTAATGTCTTTTCAAGGGAAACTATCACTTTCGTTTTAGTGATAGTTTATTAGCTATACTTGAGGCATATTTGAGTAATAATTTTCTGATTTTGTTAGTTACAATAACATTATAAAAAACATAAAATAGTGAAAACATGTAATATGATAAAACTTAAAGTATTTTAATGATTGCTATAAATTATTTGTGTTTTCTTAAATTGTGCATTTCTCAATTAATAGAAAATATATTTCAAAATAGCCAAGAATCTGGTGAGGGCGCTCACCCGCCCCACGCCTGGTGATCGGGCCTTGGGCTCCCCTGCCAGGGGTCCCGTGAGGGCGCCCACCCGCCCCGCCCCGCGCCTGGCGATCGGGCCTTGAGCCATTTTTGCTTTACAGTTATATATCCATTAGATAGGATTTCAAAAAGTTATTTTAATATATTTTTTTTGGAAGCACTTGAAAAATAACAATCAGAACTAGAAGGTGTAGTACATGTGAGTTTTGACCCTATCGGAAGCAGGATTTATCCTATCGGAACAAGGGTTTTGACCCTGAAAACTGGGAAAATGAACAAAATCAATTTTAAAAAATGGTCAAAAATAATTTTAAGATAAAGAAATAATGAGTCTTTAGGCATGGGTACACTTATGGAACTAAGCCCACATTTATTCTTTAGGCATGGGTACACATATGGAACTGATCGCATATTTAGTCTTTATACATGGTTACACATATTGAACTAGGCCTACTTTGAGTCTTTAGGCATGGGTATACTTATGGAACTGAGCCCGCATTAAGTCTTTAGCCATTGCTACACTTATGGAACTGAGCCCACATTTAGCCTTTAGGCATGGTTACACATATGGAACGGAGCCTACATTGAGTCTTTAGGCATGGGTACACTTATGGAACTGAGCCCAAATTAAGTCTTTAGGCATGGGTACACTTATGGAACTGAGCCCGCATTAAGTCTTTAGGCATGGGTACACTTATGGAACTGAGCCCGCATTAAGTCTTTAGGCATGGGTACACTTATGGAACGGAGCCTACATTGAGTCTTTAGGCATGGGTACACTTATGGAACTGAGCCCAAATTAAGTCTTTAGGCATGGCTACACTTATGGAACTGAGCCCGCATTAAGTCTTTAGGCATGGGTACACTTATGGAACTGAGCCCGCATTAAGTCTTTAGGCATGGGTACACTTATGGAACTGAGCCCGCATTAAGTCTTTAGGCATGGGTACACTTATGGAACTGAGCCCGCATTAAGTCTTTAGGCATGGGTACACTTATGGAACTGAGCCCGCATTAAGTCTTTAGGCATGGGTACACTTATGGAACTGAGCCCGCATTAAGTATTTAGGCATGGGTACACTTATGGAACTGAGCCCGCATTAAGTATTTAGGCATGGGTACACTTATGGAACTGAGCCTACATTGAGTCTTTAGGCATGGGTACACTTATGGAACTGAGCCCGCATTAAGTCTTTAGGCATGGGTACACTTATGGAACTGAGCCCGCATTAAGTCTTTAGGCATGGGTACACTTATGGAACTGAGCCCGCATTAAGTCTTTAGGCATTGGGTACACTTATGGAACTGAGCCTACTTTAAGTCTTTAGGCATGGGTACACTTATGGAACTGAGCCCGCATTAAGTCTTTAGGCATTGGGTACACTTATGGAACTGAGCCCGCATTAAGTCTTTAGGCATGGGTACACTTATGGAACTGAGCCCGCAGTCCGCAATGCGTCAACGAACCTGTACTGTTATTTTTGACATCAGTATAAGGTATTGTGTGACTTGTAAAGGAAAATCTGAAACCACTTTTTCAACCACTCTAAAAACATTGGATTTAAAGTTATTTTCATCCATATAAATATTTATGCATCCTACCCCCCCCCCTCTTCACCCGTGAACTGTATTTACATAAGAAGGTTAAAATATTTATCAAATGCACCCACCCATTCTGAGGCGTATCATTGTGCTGCCTGGGGAATGGCTTAAAAAATTACACTCTCTCTCCCCCACCCACCCACCTCCCACGCATATTTTAATAAGTTTTTAATAAACATGAGCAAAATCATCCCCGAGAATGGTAGCTCCCTTACATACACCGCCGCACAATTTTTTTCACTCCCCTGAACTATAATTAATATTCTTATTTCCTACCGCAATTTTACATCACAATGCATACATTATCTATAAAAAAAAAATTCAATGTTAAATTCCGTATATTTAAAGTTTATGGTTACTTAATTTAAACATTAAAACCCATATCAAAGTATTCATAGTTTTTTTAAGAAACCCGTTTAGTGAAGGCAGTTCACCCAGCACTTATGTGCAATTATGTGGACTTCTTATATCGTGTGCATTGCTAAATGGTCGCATTGACCTATGCTTATTTATATGAAAATAATTTAAAATAAATCAAGTGTTATTTGGCGCATGGTAAAATTTTAATTACTTTTCTTTTCACCGCTGGTCTTGGTCGAGGGGTAACACGCCGAACTCTGGGAATTCCACTCCACACAACTGCGTCAACTGTCTTGAGTGCCGACTAGCATCTTTTTGGTTTATTTTAGTACTAAGTAATAAAAAAAAATAACAACATTATTATAGTTTATTTACGTTCTTCAAAAATGGTTTAGGAGCAGGGTTTTTCTTTTCACGAACTCCACTCTGGATAATTTATGTTCAGCTCCAGCTGAGGTCCGACCAAATTAAAAGGAGTTGAAGGGATGTTGAGTGTGTAAAGAAATATTTACTGTCATTTAAACTGGATCCCGGATCAGTGAGAAATTTTACCATCTAGACCTCCTGGCAAGGAAAATATTGCTCCAGAGCTTTAGATCTATAATTACAAATAACAATTAGAAATTAAATTTTCCAAAATAAACAACAAACACCCCGATTCCCCCCCCCCCGCCCCCTCTGGTGCTATCATAGCAATGGATTCCCCATAATGAAATTAAAATTTCCCCCCCATCCCTTTTTTTTTTCACCCATGAACTATATTTACCTAAGAAGGTTAAAATATTTATCAAATGCACCCACCCATTCTGAGACGTATCATTATGCTGCCTGGGGAATATTTAAAAAAATTACACTTTTTCTCTCTCCCCTCCCACAACCAGCTCCCACTCATATTTTAATACGTTTTTAATAAACATGAGCAAAATCATCCCCGAGAATGTTAGCTCCCTTGCATACACCACCGCACAATTTTTTTCACGCCCTTGAACTATAATTAATATTCTTGTTTCCTACCCCAATTTTACATCGCAATGCATAAATTATCTTTAAACAAAACAATTCATTGTAAAATTCCGTGTATTTAAAGTTTATGGTTACTTAATTTAAACATTAAAACCCAAATCAAAGTATTCATTTTTTTTAAAAAGAAACCTGTTTAGTGAAGGCAGTTCACCCAGCACTTATGTGCAATTATGTGGACTTCTTATATCGTGTGCATTGCTAAATGGTCGCATTGGCCTATGGTTATTTATATGAACATAATTTAAAATAAATCAAGTGTTATTTGGCGCATGGTAAAATGTTAATTAATTTTCTTTTCACCGCTGCTCTTGGTCGAGGGGGAACACACCGAACTCTGGAAATTCCACTCCACACAACTGCGTCAACTATCTTGAGTGCCGACTAGCATCTTTTTGTTTTATTTTAGTACTAAGTAATAAAAAAATAAAAACAATAATAAAGTTTATTTACGTTCATCAAAAATGGTTTAGGGGCAGGTTGTTGTTTTTTGTTTTGACAAACTCAACTCTGGGTAATTTATGTTCAGCTCCAGCTCAGGTCCGACCAAATTAAAAGGAGTTGAAGGGATGTTGAGTGTTTCAAGAAATATTTACTGTCATTTAAACTGGATCTCGGATCAGTGAGAAATTTTACCAGCTAGAGCTCCTGGCAAGGAAAATATTGCTCCAGAGCTCTAGATCTCTAATAACAAATAACAATTGATTGACGACGAGTTCAACTTACCATTCTTCATTTTCTTTAAATTATCAGGGCCCATCGTCTAAGCAATCCTTAGCTGCGAGGCTTCTGGTAGAAAAATATAAATTAAGCCAAGTTTTTTGAGTATGAAAAATGGCATTTATCCTTCGAAATTGAGAGTAACTTGACCATAACTTGTTTTCAAACATTTTAATCGCAGGACACTTTGCTTGAATCGCTGCCATTTTGAGAAATCAGCTGTAAAGTCACGTGAACGAAAAAAATAGTCCATAAATCCGCACACAAAATAGTGCCTTCAAACACGAACTGCATCAAATATTGGAAGGAAAGATTGATAGTGTGAACCGACGCGAAAGTCTCATATTCCCCGACAAAATTTCCTGAAATATATAACAAATTGGAGAATGCGCCAAAATGCGCCCCTTCATTTAGAATATGTGCGACTGTCTTCAGCACACTCAAACTCTCCCGCCCCCCCCCCTTACCCCATGCTGATCAAGGTTACAGTAGAAGGTTAAATGTAAGCTTGGGACAAATGATTACCCTGGGACACAAAACAACCTGAGTGAATTCAGTTTTATGTATTGCACTGAATGCCATAATGTCTCACTCTGACTATGGAAAAATTTCTTCCTTAGATGCTATAGTCTAAGAAAAACAATGAATTCAAGTATACTCCAAATGCACCATTTGATTTTGACTAAATTTGCAGTGGAGTTCTCCCCAGACCCCCCCCCCCTTTTTACTCCAGAGCCATCAGTACCTTAAAATTCTGCCCAGTTTCCCTAACAAAATAGAAGTACAGCTTACGCTGGAAACAATGTTTGTTGATGACATTTTCACTAACCTAGTAGCTAGCGTTAGGGCTGATAGATACACAGCCTAGTGGAATAGCAAGTGTTAGTGCTGACAGATTCACATCCTAGTGGAGTAGATAACTTTACTCCTCATAGATACACAACCTAGTGGAGTAGCAAGTGTTAGTGCTGATAGATACACAACCTAGTTGAGTAGCGCGTAGTAGGGCTGATAGATACACAGCCCAGTGGAGTAGCTAGTGTTAGTATTGATAGATATACAAACTAGTGAAGTAGTTCGTATAAGAATTGATATATGCCCAACCTAGCGGAGTAGCTAGTGATTGTACTGATAATACAAAGCCTGGTAGAGTAGCCAGTGTTAGTGCTGATATAGTGGAGGAGCTAGTGTTAATACTTATAGATACACAACCTAGTGGAGTAGTTAGTGTTCGTGCTGATAGATGCACAACCTAGTGGAGTAGTTAGTGTTAGTGCTGATAGATGCACAACCTAGTGGAGTAGTTAGTGTTAATACTTATAGATACACAACCTAATGGAGTAGTTAGTGTTAGTGCTGATAGATGCACAACCTAGTGGAGTAGTTAGTGTTAGTGCTGATAGATGCACAACCTAGTGGAGTAGTTAGTGTTAGTGCTGATAGATGCACAACCTAGTGGAGTAGTTAGTGTTAGTGCTGATAGATGCACAACCTAGTGGAGTAGTTAGTGTTAGTGCTGATAGATGCACAACCTAGTGGAGTAGTTAGTGTTAATACTTATAGATACACAACCTAATGGAGTAGTTAGTGTTAATACTTATAGATACACAACCTAATGGAGTAGTTAGTGTTAGTGCTGATAGATACACAACCTAATGGAGTAGTTAGTGTTAGTGCTGATAGATACACAACCTAATGGAGTAGTTAGTGTTAATACTTATAGATACACAACCTAGTGGAGTAGCTATTGTTAGTGCTGATAGATACACAACCTAATGGAGTAGTTAGTGTTAGTGCTGATAGATGCACAACCTAGTGGAGTAGTTAGTGTTAGTGCTGATAGATGCACAACCTAGTGGAGTAGTTAGTGTTAGTGCTGATAGATGCACAACCTAGTGGAGTAGTTAGTGTTAGTGCTGATAGATGCACAACATGGTGGAGTAGCTATTGCTTGTACTGAAAGATACACAGCCTACTGGAGTAGCCAGTGTTAGTGTTGAGAGATATACAGCCTAGTTGTGTAGCTAGTGGAAGTGCTGATATATACATAACCTAGTGGAGTAGCCAGCGTTAGTGCTACCCTAGACCTGCAAAGACTTATGCCACTTTCTAAGTACTATACAAATTCTGTATTTGTCATAAAATCAGTTCCCTCCATATGAAAAAAGGATGACATCTTGGCTTACCACCCAACCCACCTCACTTGCAGAGGCGTAGCTTGAGAGTTTGGCGGCAGGGGATATTGATTTATTTTCACGCCCCCCTTCACAACTCTGAAAATTTTTATTTTGAAGAGTTAAACAACATCACACGCCATTTTTGGGACCCGCTAGTATGTGGCACTGGGATATCTGTCCTCCTGAAACACTGAGGTTGTATCCTTTTCAAAGCGATGGCGCCTGCTGCGCACAGTCACATGTCGTGACATCCGAAAAATTGATCTACTGGCCTTCAGATTTGACGTCGCTGCCCTCAGATGCAGTAAAAAAGACCATGCAACAGACTACAACAGATGCCTCAGAGTCATTTAGATGAACATGCACCAATGTCCACACGTTGCTTTACAGACTGTCTATCTGCCCAAAGGCTCACACCCGAAATAACGGACGCGAAGCAGAAGCAGTGAAGTGCAGAATGCAAAGGGCGGAAGTCTCGCTTGTCTGTTGACCGTGAAATCTTTGTTGATTACAAGGAAAAAACTAAGAAGTAGAGCCTTGCAGCTAGGACTGAATATATCAGTCACCATATTGTAGACTGTGGCTCAAGTAGTGACTTAATTTGTATTGTGGGTCAGCTGAGCGGTAAACAGAAAGACACATCTTTGCCAAATAAAATTGTCGTAGGCGAGCTGCCTGACGCTCTAAATATCTTCTTTATTAAGAAAGTAACAAAGATCAGGGCTATGCTTGATATTTTCACTGATGCTGACCAATTCTTGCCATTCAACGGCACTCTTATGTGCGAATTTTTGAGATCACTGAATGACACGTTAAAAAAACTGGTTAAATCCCCTAAAAATTCATGTTTGCTCGACCCTCTTCCGGGAAGGCTGTTGTACGAATTTTTGGATGAAATAGTCCCTATCATAACTAGTATCATAAATCATTCTTTAAAAAAAGATGTTGTTCCATCCTCTTTTAAAGAGGCGGTTGTAACTCCAATACTAAAGAAAGCAAATCTGGACCAAATGTGTTGGAAATGTATCGCCCTATCTCAAATCTACCTTTCGTTAGCAAAGATTTAGAGAAAGTCGTTCTCTACCAGCTCTTGAACCCCCTCACTCAGCGTGACTTGATTTGTTTATTTCTTTTTAATTTTAATATGGATGACTTTGTACCGCGTTTCAAGCCTTTGGGGATGAAGCGTGATTTTCAAATTAGTTTTATTGTCATTATTGTATATAATGTCAGACGACATTTTCAGACTAACCGAGGACATTTTGGAATTAAGTTGAATGTAACCGATAGTTGCTCAAGTGACTTTTGAGAGCAAAGTTTCTCCTGCATGAACAACGCTGAATCCAAGTACAGGTCTCACAAATGTTACATTCACTTTTGGTACCAATCTATTGCCCTTTTATGGCCCAAGCAATTTCGTTACAGGCCTGTCGGATCTGCGGAGCTGTGCCGTAAGTCAGACTGTTAACTATGTAGGCTGGGAGCAGCCCTGTCACACCAGTTTTAAGCGTAGAGAAATCGGCTAGTTAGTGCTTGACAATCTCCGCAATGCTCGCAAGACGGGTAGGGACCTGTACATAAAACTCACTCATCAGAAGCGAAAACAAACTGGCACACATTGCCAACACAGACAGAAAGACTGCCTGGGAAAGGGGACAAGGTAAAACACAACCTCATCCCTAAGGGGTGGACGTGAACGTCCCAGATTCACAGAAGTCATTGCAGGTTCTAACACATGCAAATTTTGATTCCTTACTACGCAAGTACTTTGATTCAGGTGTAGTACATGTAACTAATTTTAAAAATGACGCTACAAAAATGTAATTTGATATTTTAATAGTGTAAAATTTCAATAATAACAGACTGTTACTTTACGCTCTGGTAATTAGTAATTGAATTTAATATCTGCTATTTATCATATCATTTAATTAGTTTAGTTTTATTTCAAATGTATTGTTTACACTTTAAGTTTTCCTAGAAAATGTCCATTTAGCTGGCCAAAATAAATTATTTTAAATGCAGTTATCTGCACCAAACGTTTTCCAGGGACTTATACAATTGTGAACACATTCGTTTCTATACGTTGAGCTGCGTCACATTGAGAACCTTTTCTATACGTTGAGCTGCGTCACATTGAGAACCGTTTCTATATGTTCAGCTGCGTTACTTTGATATAAGTTGTTTAACAAATTTTTGATTACGATATGTATTTTAAAAATGGAATGAGAAAATATCGCAACACATGTAAGGGTATGTCTGTTAGATATAAGGATATTGTCCGTTAGACATCAGGATATTGTCTGTTACATATCAAGGTGTTGTCTGTTATCCAATGACACCAAATAGGGGCCAGACAACAAACAATTCATTTTTTGGATACATTTAATAGAAAGGTATCATCTGAAAGGAAATATTCCTGTTTTCCAATTTCCTTTTTACCTGAGCAGATTATAGATTCTTGATTGTAAATGACGAAATAACGAGGCTTAGGTTTAAAAAAACCCACAAAACACAACAAAAAAACTCCAGATGTTGTTTCTCTGTATTTTGTTGGAAACCGAACTCAAATCCTTCTGTTTTGATTCCACATATTTTCATCCCACAGCATTCATTCACTCATTAGCTGTTATAGATTTAAGTGCTTAAAAATTTTAAAAATAAAAATATTCTAGATAAAATAGATTTTTAAAATGTCACAATAGATTTCATAAAAGGAAGGGAAGAATAATTGAGCTATTAGAGAAATTGTAATGATTTGTAAAAGTGGAACAGTCAACAAATAAATAGTCAACAATTAAAAAGTCAACAATTGAACAGTTAACATTTGAACAGTCCATTATTGAATAGTCAACAACACGTTCTTACATTTTGTCCGTACATTTCTACATTAACTTTGTTTTGTTTTGAATGTTTACTATTCCTAGAGAACTGTGGAACTAAATACGAATTATGCCAAGCCCCACGGCATTGACCATTTTTTATAAAAGGGGTTGGGGTTGGAGGCAGACTTCAATAACTCATGTGGGGATGGAATCTTCTGCTTTGCTTCCTGCGAGGTTCCATACCAGTATAGTTGTTTTTTTTTAATAGTATGATTATACATTTACACGTTCTTTAACGAAGTCGATGCTCCCAAGGGGGTTATTTTATAAACTCAATTACGTTATCTTAGCTATTTTGTGGATTAATCTCTTGTTGGGCCAAGTAGGCCACCAATATCTCCGACACAGATGTTATATCGTGTACTGAGAAATAAAGCGTGGGAATATTGTACTACCAACATTAGCTGTTATATTTTTAACTCTTATGAAATCACTGGATAGAGAGTCTATGATACATTTGTATTAAAAAATATTAAAACAGGCTTCGAAAATTCACTACGGGTCCCGTGGAATATAGCAGTATTTTTTTAAATAAAAATTTAAGTAATTATAATTTTTATTACAATTATACAAGTCTACGATGCAAATATTACTTTTCAAGGCTTTTCAGAAAATCAAACGGAAATATTTTGGTAATACGAACACGTTAATCAAATTCCAGGATTGTTTTGCAGGCCGCATTAAACGTTTCAGCTGTCTGGGGTTTGTCAGCCCCTGGTTTAGCATATAGGCTTTCATGAGTTATGCTATTTAAAAAAAAACCAAAACAGACAGGTTCTTAAATTAGTGTGCACATTATAATAGCAGATCGTAGTACAAGAATGCTTGTCATTTCTTAGGGTTCTGCTTATGCCGGAAAAACGGGATAAAAGTAATTTTTATACCAGGGTTGCGGAGTTACCCGGATGAAATTAACTATATATAAAATAAAATATTTATTAAATTTTAATATCTTGTTATTTTTTATAAGCTGTTAATTATTGAAAACAAATGTTAGGGTAGTGTTTTGAGAGGTTGGTCACAAGAGAAAATAAAGTGTATCATTTCTAGAATCAGATAATAACAGGCATAATTTCTAGATTGAGATTATAAAGTTTAACATTTCTAGAATGAGAATGGAAAGGAAGAATGAGAAGACTGGTGAATATAGCTCATTGTTTGCATAAAATTTTTTAATGGAAAATGTGTTTAAGCTTGTATTGTACTTTCAGATAACAATTTCGAAATAAAACATAAAAGATAACAAAGAGCTACACTCTTTAAGACTAAGAAATTAAATTTAATTTAAAGCAATCAATTAGATTTTTAATAAAAGTTTTACTACATTTTTTACTAAATTTTGACTATTGCAAATTTATGAATTTTCAATCAAAATAATTTTACCTGTTTACTAATTATAAGCCTGTCAATTTCCAGCTTTTATTCAACTTAAAATTAAATACTAAGAAGATTTTTGCAGTGCAAATATTTATGGGACAAATGAAATTCAACTTATGGACCAATATAGTTTTTTAATACTTAATACACTTGTAATTTACTCGATATTAATGCAAGTAAAATGCTATTAATAGATGAACTTTGAGGGTTTTCCTGTCAGTCCGGCAATTATGTTTTCATTACGTAAGTTTGTTATTTCACCCTTCTAATTGTAGAGCTCCTCAAATGGGCATGAACAATTTGGGTTTTGTATTCTTAATTTAAGAAAAATATTTTTAAGCACTAAAATACCTAGGTACGAATCTTTAAATCTAGTGACATATCTATTTTAGATCTGCAGAAAAAAAAATAACAATGAGAATTTGAAGACCTTAGTGCTAAAAGTACTTAAGTCACAAAATAACCATTTCCAGTAATTTATACGCAAATGTAAAATTATTTTTTTAATGTATTAAAATTCCCAAATAAATGGCTATTTGAGATAATGGAATAGTTTATTATATCTTTATATCTCATATAGCAAGGGGTTCTTAGCTTATGTGCAGCACAGCACCAACTACAAAATTCAAAATAATTCCTACACCCCATCTCAACTTCAAAACATATCCCGCAGTCCCAGTGAGAAAAATATTAATAAAAATAAATATAACTATGTCTGCTTCTCCTCCCAACAACTGAAAACATCATGTGGTGTGGACTTTCTTAGTTAATAACCATTTTTGCAAAGAATTCGTTAAAAATTAAAAACAGACTGGTCTTTAAATTTAATTCACTTAGAACCTTAGTTGTAACATATGAAATATAAGAAAGGCACAGAGCATTTACATAAATTAGATTTTATCTATTTAAACCTGCTTTAAAACATCGAAAGAGAAATAAGAGGGTTAACAACAACTTGCATGTTAATAGCAAATACAAGTTAGATTAGAAGTGTTATTATTGTTAACATCAAATTCTGGAGTAGTTTTGGAAGGGAAAGTAGGACACATTGGATGCCATCCATAGTCATTGCCATTCTCTTTTCGTAAGTAATCCAGAAGAGGTTTGAAGTAGTCTTTTAGAGGCTGGACGTCCATTTTGTAATGTCCTGTGAGTAGATACATGGCTTCTGGCCAGGGCTTGGAGGAGCCGAGTCTTAGCATGTTACTGGTGTAGACAAAGGGAAAGTCAATGTACTCAGTATGTATTTATCTTATTTTTAAAGGAATATAACTTAAGCCGAAATCTTATAAGTATAATGTTAAATTAAGTTAGTTAAAAAAAAAAAATAAAAAAAAAAAAAAAATTAATGTAATTCATGGTACAGTGGAACCTCTCATAACGAGTAATTCGCATAACGAGCAAAAAATGTGAAGAAGTTGCTCCCTTAACGAGCGACCTTTCGCATAACGAGTTACGCAGAAAGTGGAAGTCCCTTTTTCCCAACATTCATTTGTGAGCCGGGGCTTCCGTGTCGATGCAGTAGTCTGTGTTTAGCAATCAGTCTGTTAGCGTATTGTTTTCGTGTGTGATAACCAGTTTTTACAAATTTTGTATTCAGACAGTATTCGTAATTTTTTTATGTGAAAAGTGTAATAACCTGTGCAAAAATGTATTCGAAGAAAAACCCACAAGAAGACAATCATAAAAGAGAAAAAATAACTGTTGAAATGAAACGTAAAATCATTGAAAAGCGAGAACAAGGTGTGAGCGTGGCTAATGAAGCACGAACAAACAATCGGTCAATATCAACGATCTGTACTATTTTCAACACTTAATAAGGAGGTGGCTATTCGTGCTACAAATTTATTCAAGGATAATGCTGTGACACATTTTCGTCAAATTTTGAAGCGTCGACAGTTTTCTAGTTAAAAAGGATTAGTTATTTGTCATCAATTCATATTTTTATTTACGTTTTTTGTTTCAATTCTAAATTGTATTCCCAGTTGTTACGCTGCTTACAATTCATAAGTAATTTTATTTGAATAAATGTTAATAAAAATATTTGAAAAATGAGTATTTCTTCAGCATGGAACGCATTATCGTATTTTACATTGATTGGTATGGGGAAAAATTGTTTCGTTTAACGAGTGTTTCGCTTAACGAATAAGAGTCGTTATGAGAGGTTCCACTGTATATCTAAAAACATTTGTAAAAATTCAGAATAAATGAAACTTAGGGGTCATTATATATTGAAAACTTGTATCCAATGTTATGTTGACGACGTGTTTTTTATTCATATTGCCCGTACTTTGAAGTCTGGCTGACACGAGCTTGAAACTGCACTGAGGGTGTGGCTATCTAAGATAGTCTCTCTTGACCTTGTTTACAATAAAATAAAATAAATAGTCTGTTTCCAAAGAATGCTGGAGAAGAATCTGTAGAAAACGTGAAAGGAAAACAATGCGCAAGGCGATTCTAGAAATATGAGTAAAACAGACTATAAAAGGAGATAAAGAGAGATTTTTGAGCTAGCATTTATTACTAGATATTTTTACTTAACAGGACGGCAGAGTTATTTGAGAATGTGTTTTCATGCTACAGTTTTGTTTACTGTACATGTGTAAATTACTATTTGTCGTTGTACCTTTTTGCACCTTATATTTTTTCATCAACTTTGTACCGATTAAGCAAAATAGTACTCTGTAAGACAATAACTTTAATTATATTTCTTTTTTATTTTGTAATTTACTAGTAACTTCATAAAACCTTCTTAATTGTATCATCTTTTGCTATGTACTGTTTTAGAACGAGCCATACACTTAACTAAGAGATTAATTTCTCCACACTGACAACTGTAGGTAACAACATTTCTATCTGATGTAGTATTTAAGCATATATCCCATATTTTTCTGATTCACTTCCAACATGTTATAATAGGATCTAATCCCCTCCCCCCCCCCCCCCCCCCCCCCCAATCAGACATACGGAATTTCACGAATGAACTTCATAATTAAATGGAGTTTAGGACAAATATTTGAGATATTAGTGACAAACATAATTTCATAATGTTAATACACAATAATTACTAATAATAAAAGAAAAACGCCATATTTGAAATTGCGTTAATAGACTACCTCAATAAAGTTCCTGCTGGCTTACTGTTGTAGATATCACATCTGTGAAGTGGACCTCTATAGCCAGCTTCGTCACATAAGGCTTTATGGAATTGGAACTGAATGACATAACTCACAAAATACCTGGAATATATTTTTAAACGTGAAAGACCAGAGGGCCACAATCATAGGCGTATTTAACCATATGTGATAATTTATAAACCAGTGTAGATTTATTTGATCAACGAATATTTTTGGTGGGATCGTTATTGCGATATTTTTTAAAGGTTTAGTTTAATCGATAAATCAACATAAACAATGTTTAATAATTAAGTGATACATGATATCCAGTTCTTGGAATATGTATGCTTGGAATAGGCCTGCTGAATGTGTAAAATGCTACTAGTATTTTTTCTAATGACTTTGTTACCTGATATAAGACACACTGGCTGGTATATGGTACTTTGCTCCCGGTTCAAAGTCAGAAGAAGTGAGAGGTACCGGTGAAGATACTCCTTGATACCTACACCTGGCGACAGGCACAAAAGGTAAGCACAGGTTATTATGTGATTGTTATGTAGCATATGTTTATAATAACAAATGTTTACTTGTTAAATGTGTAATATGATTTTCTAAAATAAAATGCCATTAAGTTTTTCGTAATACCTGAGATTCCACCATTGCTCGTTGTACTTTTCAGGTGGTGTGTCACCTCTAAAAACACTCCAGCGCCATTGATCGAGCAGGTAACCAAAGGGAAGAAAAGCGATTTTCTTTAGGGCCATCTGCATCAGGAAATTGATGTCAGATTCTAGATTTCGAGAAATTTCAAGAATTATTTTTTGTCCGTAGTCGAAAGTATTGATGATGTTACCTAATTATTTTTGTAAGTTGCCAAGTGTCCCTATGTTAGTCTCTGATGACCAAAGGTCAAACCTAATTAATTTGGGTAGCTTCTCAATTTTCAAATGGGTGTTCCATAAAGAGAGGTAAACATAGTTAAATTGGGTAGATTCTACAGTTTCCAGAGTGTCCATTTAGAGGGGAAAACTCTAGTTAAATAGGGTAGCTTCTAATGTTTCCAGGGGTCCAAATTAGAGGGGAAATCCCTTGCTTCTCATGTTTACAGTGGGTCCATATAGAGATGCAGAAGAAAGGGGATAAGCCTTTTGTAAAGTAAATGCACATATTCCATTTTCTCACATACAGACAAATAAATTGGAATAGAGTTAAGGCACAGACGAAATCACGACACAGCAGAAGTCATTGACAGTTTCTTTGACTGAACAGTATTATTGTTGTGTGTATTGAATGAACTTTTTGACCTGAATGTCATGAATTGTTTTCATTTTGATTGACTAAACTTGTTAAGTTGTTGAATGTTGATGGGAGAATTTGACCTAGCGGTCATCAGATTTGAGGTATAAAATTAAGTTAAATGGTGAATACAGATTAATTGTTACACAAATCATAGACTTAAGAAATTATATTCTTAAACTAATAAAATCACCACGCAGCATAAATCATGAGACAGCATAAGTCACGACACATCACGACTCACGACACAGAACGAGTCAAGACACAGCACGAGTCTGGACACAGCATGAGTAACGACACAGCATGGTTCACGTAACGGCACGGGTCACTCACAACAGAGCTCGTGACACGGCAAAGGTCACGGCACTGCAAGGGTCATGTCATGGGAGAGGTCACTGCACGGGAGAGGACAAGGCATGGTGGAATTCGCGACACCATGGAGGTTACCGCGCGGTGGAAGTCAGGGCCTGGCGGAGGTCATGGCACGGCAGAGGTCATGGCACGGCAGAGGTCACGGCATGGCGTAGGTCACGGTGCGGCAGATGTCACGACATAGCAGAGTTCACGACACAGCACAGGTCTCCACACATTGCAGGTCATGACACAGCAGAAATCAATACACAGTAACGTGATTTCCCAGCACAAACCACGACAAAGCAAGTTTATACACACCACAGGTCAAGACACAGTAGAGGTCACAGCACACAACAGATCACGACACAGCACAGGTCACAGCAGAAGACACGAAAAGCACAAGACACGACACAGCCAAAGAAGTGATACACAGTGTTCTAAATGCTATTACACATTTAGAATCTTAGCGAATAACCAGTTGTTGAATTTTGGATACTTTTTTTAGAACAAAGAACTCTAAATTTTGAACAACGGTAAATACTGAGTGTCTTTGGCTAATTTTTCCATTTTTTCTGTTACAAAGACTTTAAAAAAATCAATAATAAGCAACTTACCCGTATCATTGCCAACAGTCGGAATAAGACCTATGGCGTGCATGTGTTCTGGTGTTTGTACTGAAAGGTCAATGGTGTCACCGACAGCTTCATGAAATCCTTTTTAAGGATCGAATCAAACACGATTTAATGTTTACCTTCACAGAAGTAGTCATTAAGAAATAATAAGACGAATTTATTAACGCTAGAAACAACTTCTGTCCCGTATCATTTATTATAAAATAAACTCACGACTCTGTCATTTGGCATTCTTACTATGTGTTCTGACCAGCGTAGCCTGCCTTTTTTTAAAACTTCTGCTACTAGCGTGGTATTCTCATATAGACTATTTAGTTACAGGTTGGTCTCTATTATCTATCCATGTTAATCCTATATTTCTTTGGGTCGAGGTTTCACTTGCGTATGTCATAAAGGGTCCGAGTAAGTGTTATACATAGTTTTATGGTTATATTTTTTTTAAAAACTTTCGAGTAGTTTCTGACTACTGAAGTATGCCATAATTAGGGCAGACATCATTTCTGCTCTTCCTGTTATTAATTCATTTTTTTTCATTTAATAAAAATCATAGGAAACATCCTACAGGAAACAATTATGAATGAACAGGAATCTTTCTTCAAATAAGATGCGACTCGTTCACTGCAGTTTGAAACGCACAGAGTTGATGCACATTCTAAAACTTGACCGACTGACCAATAAAATAATGAGTTAGATTTAATGTAGTACAAACAAGCACACACCAGGGTTGGCTCCATCTCTGAACTGGACCGGCTGGTCTTTGTATTGCAGGAAGTATTGGATATGACCCATCTCATGGTGGGCAGTCTCTAGGTCCTTGGCTGTTATCACTGTGCACTGTTTGATTCTAGATATTAAAAGAAAGACATACTTCACGAGTTTTATTTTCTTTAAGATATATGTCAAAGAATAGTTTTTAAAAAAAATCAGAATTATCAATAACGTAATTATTATTTACTTTACAGTTATTCCAAGTACAATTATTCCGACGTACACTTATTCTAAACAATGTGATTTCGATGTAAATTATTACAAATACATTTGCTTCAAATAAAAATATCCCAAGCACAGTTATTTCAAGTACAATTATTCCAAGTACAGTAGTTTCAAATATGGTTGTTCTTAAAATAATATCCTAAAAACCAGTCACAGCTTAAATGTAGCCGCAGATGTAAATGCAGTTGTCGAGTATGAGCGTCCATTAGTAATTGTTGCGACTCAATATTATGTTCATTAGTTGTTGAACGCTTTTCCCGCGCTTGACTATTATAGTTAGTGAACGCTCTTCCCGCCATTGTCTCTATGACGTATTTTTATGCTGATTCGTGACGTTTGTCTAGGCAAGTATTGTGACGTATGTTTTAGTCGTCCTGGCAGTCTTGAGTGGAACTTTGGAGTGATAGGACGTGTATTATTTAGGTCTAATAGCGAGCTGCGCTATATTCAAGTGTTACGTGTATAGTATTTACTTAGACATTAAAGTTATAACTATTATGAGAAGGAGTTGAGTTTGTTCAATGATAGTAGGAAAAGTACGGCGCTTCAACGTGTGAAAAGAACTTGACGAATGTAATCAATCCAAGAAGACATTAGAAGTTGACAGCAGTTATCATAATTTGATTCAGAAAATTCTTTAAAAAACTGCTCGTTTAAATGCATAAAAGTTATACAACTTTTGGTCATCTTAAGTGACGACCTTAGACAATGACAGTTATGAAGTCCTAATAATTAGATTCAATCAATTTTTAAGATAATAAATTATTACTTGATGAAACTTAAACGAGAATTTAACAAATAACTTAATCTTGTTATAATCTTTAAATGTTTCTACATGAAATCCTTAAAATGTATAAACTTGTGTTTATTCTTAAAACTTAACCTTAAATTATTCTACCGTTACCTGAAATCTTTCCCGTTATAAAAGTCCATGGCTGATGCATGGCACGCAACTTCGCGGCCATCTTTAGGTTTCTCGAAAAGGGATTTGTTCCAGAAAGTTTCTGGCATTGGTATCATTCCTAATGACTTGAAGAAATCGTCTGCGGTCTGAAATATCTTTAGCACCGTGTAATTCTGTGGAAACAAAGACAGCAAAACATGTAACAATAAATTGTTTCTTCACGATCAACATTGACTACAACCTCGTCTGCTTTTAGAAAATTATAAGAGAAAATATAAGATTAAACTTAAAATTTAATTATCCCTTCTGTTGTTTTCTGGACAACATTAAACGAGACATAATAGAATGACATGATTATAATAAAAGTCTCACCTGTCTAACCATTTCATCCGTGACGTCAATTTTAGGTTTACCTTTGTAGGGGGTCAGGTCATCGATGAGTGAGTCCCACTGGTCAGCAAACATGTTTCCTGATCACAAGAAGTATTGTCAGAGTGAATAACTGAATGGGGCTAAGTATTATCAGAGTGAATGACTGAATGGTGCTAAGTATTGTCAGAGTGAATGACTGAATGCGCTTAAGTATTGTCAGAGTCAAAGACTGAATGGGGCTAAGTATTTTTAGAGTCAATGGCTGAATGAGGCTAAGTATTGTCAGAGTCTATGACGGAATGGGGCTAAGTATTTTTAGAGTTAATGGCTGAATGGGGCTGCGTATTGCCAGAGTCAATGACAATAGAACTAAGTATTGTCAGAGTCAATGACTGAATGGGGCTACGTATTGTTAGAGTTAATGACTGAATGATGCTTATTTCGTTCACACAATTTTATATGTTTTAATAGATTTTAACAAAGTTAAATTACATTCTCGATTATTTCCACAAATGACCATTACGATTCCATATAAAATTATTTACTGCATGTACTTCAATTTGCGCCTTAAAAGATATCAAGATGTAGGACTATGAGGATTAAAGTTGTTAAAGTCACCATCTCCCCAATTTATTTAACATTACGATTCTAACTCATGACATTGACCGACCCACCTTTCCTTACTGTCATAGGCATCCTTCCAGTCTCAACAAATAATTTTTGAAATTTTACCATCAATGAATCATTCTTATTACAAATATTAAAAATTGCCTTAGCATAGTCTCAATAAGAAACTAACATTGAACTTGATGTGAAAATAAATTAACGTGTAATTGGACATAGCAAGCCTTTGTGCTTGAATCCAAAGTTGAACATTCTTAATGCTCCTCTCACCGGTTGTGTTTTGTTTATTCAAGCTACGCTCCCCGGTTGCGGTCTCTCATTCCAACTTCTTACGTTCAAGAAGACAAGACGAGCCAATGAAGGTTAACATTTCAATACACCTTTTATTTTATCCTGATGCTAAACATTAGAAGCTTGTGGAGGTGGGGGTGTGGGGACGTTAAATATGCTTCACTCTATCAGCTCCGAAACTGAGTGTCATTTTAATAATCTGTTGGTCACCTTTTATATCTTGCCCTAACCATAACAAGATGGTGCAGTAAGTAAATACATGATAATTGATACCTAGAAGATGGGACCCTAAGTTGACTTTACTGTTTGGTACAGTAAGTATTAAATATAACATAATCCTTACCTAGAAGATTTGACTCGTAGTCGACTAATCTGTTTGATACAGCAGGTGTATGCAATTAACACACTTACCAAGAAGATGTGCTGGGATGTGACCAGAAGATGGAAACTTGTCATTCCCGTAGATTTGTCTGAGTTTTCTCCTGGCGTAGGCGTGGAGCTGTTCATAGAATGGACGGACCTGGTCAAACAATGATCTGACGTCATCCTCAAATGTCGGTGTGTCGTACCAAGATCGCCAGTAGGCACCGGTGTCAGCGTGACCTGTTTAAAATAAAAAGAAGCTTAAACAATTTTAATATGAAATAGAAAACACAAATTTCCACCATACTAGTCACTTAGAAAAATCGTGCGATACATTTTTAAATATTTTTGTTTGAAATTATTAATACTTATGATTAGATAATTTTTTTTTTTTGTAGTTCACTATTTCATAACGCGTTAACTAGATGAACCATTTAGATATTTGGCCATCTCAAAATATTGTCTCAGTAGATTGTCTATAAAAAGTTCTTCATGTAATGTAATTAAATTGATTTCGTTGAAAACAGCACACTAAAAATATTTCTTTCCCTTGCATTTAATGTTTATATAAACAAAAAAAAGATAATTTTATGGTTCAACAATTTGAAAACTCACCACTCATTTTCACAGCTTCATTGTTTAATTCCACATATTCGGCATATAAATTTTTCATCTTGGCACCAGATTCAGCTCTCCACCCTAACCAAGCGGCCAGAAGTTTATCATAGTTCCGTGACTTATCGAAAAGTTGTATGAGATCTGATAAAAAATTGATTTTTTTAATAATCATTAAATGGATAATTGGTTTTAAAAATAACACTGACCGAACTAAATTTGGATCCTCAAATACAATACTTTTTCAAAGTATATTTACTTATCTCTAGTTATTATTATAAGGTTAGCTGAAGAAGGCTTTATGCCGAAACGTTCTTGTTTTTTGGCTTGTTATCTTATTGAAGCTTCCACATACCTCGTTTTGCTATTTTATATATTTACCCGATTTGACTCCAAAATGATATCCTATCATAGCACCTATCATTGCACCCTATCATAGCACCCTATCATAGCACAGAATCTGAACTAGTTTTTGAGATATTGAACACATATCATTTTAAGTCATGACACCAGATCTATTTAACCCAACACTTTCACCGTAGTAACAATGTTTTTAAGCCCAAGATAACACCCACATGGCCTGGGATTATACTAAGGATTATAAGCTGGTTCCCAACAGTAAATCGCCTCTCTCCACGCCACTGGGTAACCCAGGTAACCCAAGGGAACATCAATGGATGATACAGCTTGGCACCAGTGACGTCGCAGGAGCTGCCGGAATGTTTCATTCTATCAATGTTATCCGCCTTTCGGGACTCCAGCTCCGGGTTTGATTTCAGAGTTTCCTTCTCTTAGATGAGTTTTCATCCAAGGTTAACGAGTCTCATCTACCCGGGGTGCTGGTGGTGTTATTGCTTGACTGGGCTCTAGCTGGAATTGAGCTCCAGACCACCAACTTGAGATTTTGCTCAGTTTAGACCATTCGGCCACCCAGCACCCTTATATATATATATATATATATATATATATATATATATAGTAGAAGTATTGTATCTTTCAGTTATGACAGCTTTGTTGATGACATTTTTTTGCGACCAGAAACATTCCCTTGTTAAGGCCAATCTTATCTAGCAAAAGTTTCAATTTTGACTCTATCCTCCAAAAAGACATGAGAGACAAGGATATTTGCTTAGTTACTTTGTATACCAAAGGGAAAAGTTTTTTTTTTCGGTTTACACTAATAACCAAACTCTATTTTTCAGTAATGTCGTTTTTCAAAGACTTAAGAGATGGCCTTGTATTCCTCTTTCAGCCATATTGACTTGTTCAATTGTAAGGCAACCATATGTGTTGCTATTCTTTAAAATAACACTTATCAAGCTACATTGTGAAATACCTTTAAAGAGGTGACACCCACTAACATGTTCTTTTTATAATCAAAATACAGATGACCTAACCGTTGAAAAATGTATAAAGATATATGAGCAGAAATTTTTAACAGATGAGACTGGGAAGCTTTAAAAAATAACATTTGTGGCCTAAAAAAATTTGATTTGCAAACTAAATAATTTGCAGATAAAAATCGCATGAAGCAGATTTTAACATTTAATGTTAACAAGTTGACGCCATTGCATTTTATAAAAGGGATTGGATTAATGTATTTATACGCACACAAATAATTGATTTTTTAAATAAGACGGCATACAGTGTCTGTCTAATTGTTTTTATGATGTCCCGATTAAGCGAAATAGCCCTTATATTGAGCAAATTAACTGTTTACGAATTCAACCTTAACTTAAATTGTGAGCTGTTACAGACAATCTAATGTGATATTTGTTTTCCACGTCGAATTCAAACTAGAAAGAAACATAAAACTAAACAACAAGGTATCAGGTAAAAAAGTATTTTCTTGTTGTCCTTTGTAATATCATTGTTAAAAACATTTTCAAACGACGTTTCTTACATTAAAAAAAAACAACAGTAAATGAAATGTCACACTATTATTGACATCAGGAACAGAGTAAGAATGACAATGTATTTTCTTCCAAATAGTGAGACCATATTTGGAATGTAAAATCGAATGGTAAAAAACTTTTACATCGTTTTCTTTATTCTTATAATCCATTGACTCTAATTTCTTTCCTTAAATCCCTCACCTGGATTTAGGGGTAACTGTTCTCCAGAAGGCATAGTGACTTTAGCTGTGTTATAAATAGTTTCCATATCATATTGGACCTTTCTTATCTGAGATAGAAACAAAACATAGTAAATTCATGAATTTCTCCTCAGATTTTATACAAAATAAAAATAAACTATAGTGATCTTTACACTTTTTCTTGTAAAGTAAATGAAGAACGAATAATTTTATTGGTGATAAATCTGGGATTCTCAGGGCGAAATGTTTAACGTGGTGGGCCGCATGCAGACCTCTGGACGCGGGCAGGTAACATCTGTGTTAAGGTATAGAGACCAGGAAATATGAACATGAATACGGGAGGGAAATATCATTGGCAGAGTAACTTAGAGAGAGTAGGGGTATGAGGAAAAAAGTGATGGCGAATTGTGAGAAGGGTATGTGTTAAATCAATTATGTTGTGTGGAGAAACTATGTTCTGTACAGGATAATGTAGGGTTCTGGGGAGAAAAAATAATGAAGTGAGTTGGTCTAGGAAGGGATAGGCCAAAAAATAGTGAAGTGATAAGTTAGGTAAAGTCCAGACTTAGAGTCGTAGGGCAGAGCGTTGGTGAGATGGTGGATGAAATGGAGGTTGGTAGGTGAGATTGTGGATGATGGGTGACACGATGGATATGGTGGCGGGATACATGGTGGGTAAGATGGTGGTTTAGGATAGTGGTTGAGATGGTGGTTTAAGATAGGGGGTGAGATGGTGGTTTAAGATAGTGGGTGAGATGGTGGTTTAAGATAGGGGGTGAGATGGTGGTTTAAGATAGTGGGTGAGATGGTGGTTTAAGATAGTGGGTGAGATGGTGGTTTAAGATAGTGGGTGAGATGGTGGTTTAAGATAGTGGGTGAGATGGTGGTTTAAGATAGTGGGTGAGATGGTGGTTTAAGATAGTGGGTGAGATGGTGGTTTAAGATAGTGGGTGAGATGGTGATTTAAGATAGTGGGTGAGATGGTGGTTTAAGATGGTGGGTGAGATGGTGGATTAAGATAGTGGGTGAGATGGTGGTTTAAGATAGTGGGTGAGATGGTGGTTTAAGATAATGGGTGAGATGGTGGTTTAAGATAGTGGGTGAGTTGGTGGTTTAAGATAGTGGTTGAGATGGTGGGTTAAGATAGTTGGTGAGTTGGTGGTTTAAGATAGTGGGTGAGTTGGTGTGGGAGAATATTATTGGGATGATTTTTTAGATGGTGGTTGATATTTTGAGATGTTGGATAAGGAATAGTGGATGACATGGTGGATAAGATTGTTGGTGAAATATTGGATGTGATGATTGATGATATTATTGGTTAGATTGTGGGTGAAATAGTGGGTGCGATGATGGGTGAGATGGTTGGTGGGATGGTGGATGAGATGGTGGGTGAGATTATTGGTATGATGTTTGGTGAGATGGATGGTGATTTGTTGGATGAGATTGTGTGTGAAATGGTGCGTGTGATAGTGGGTGAGATATTGGGTGAGATTATTGGTGTAATGGTAAGTGAGATGGTGGGTAATTTAGTGGGTGAGGTAGTGGATCAGATGGTAGGTCAATTGGTGGTCGAGATGATGGGTTAGATGATGGGTGAGATAATGGGAGAGTTAACGAAGTTAATGTCATTTGACGGATGCAGTCGATAGGCCCAAGAAGCCTGACCATAAGGTTTACCACGATTTATACTCTAGAACTTGGGTCACCAAACTTTTCACCGAGGGTAAATGACAAAATGACGAGCGTAGGCCTTATAATCATTGTCTGCAATACTTTCAAGCAACAACGAAAGCTCCGTGAAAAAGATGAAAAACTAAATAGTGCATGTTAATCATGGGTGGGTGTCGTGAAATGTTTAAGAACAAAGACGATCAAAATATCTATTTCTAAAAAAAAGTATAAAAAATGTGACGTTAGCAAAAAGATAGTTGCATCAGGAAAAGTCCGCACATATTCAAATCTTACAAACTAAGCAGCAAAAAAGGTGTGTGAGATTTATGAAACTGACATTTAGATTTCAAAATATCATCAATTGTTTTGTTTGGAATAGCTGCATCCGATCAAGAGAATTGTTTTCATATATTAGCCAGTTACTCTCATTCAATGTGGTGGCTTCCCTAGTTCCATTTTTTAAAATGTTTGCCAACAGACATAAGTTGCTCCAAACACTGATGCCATACCAGCGGCAAATTTTTTCAATTTCGGAAACTCAACATCAGAAAGGAACCTTAACATTAAAAAAAAATGTTTTTGTGATTCTCTTTCAATACGTTAATTGATTGCAAATCAATTAAATCAAGCTTTAGTTCAACTGGCATATCATCAAGGCTACAGGCAAAAGTATTATGTGATAGACTGTTGTTATGTGATCTGTATGTCCCCTAATAATTTAACTATTATCAGTAGCAAATACACGTCTGCAAAACAAGTGCAGGCAGATTGCCATAAAAAGTCGGTTATTTCTTTTTAGAAGTTAATTTGTTCTGAAGCCAGCTTAAGTTGATACCCCTAGGCACTGTAATGCAAGTGCATACTGATGTCACGGCCCGCGCGTCGTAGTTTGGTGACCCCTAAACTATAAAATATACAATCATTATAACGGTGCTTTTAACCTGGGGTGGCCAACCTTTTCAGAAAGCGGGCAAAATTTGAGAAAAAAATACTTTTACTGGACCACGCAACTAATGACACATTGTTAATTAAAGCAAACAAGCAAGCTTGTTACAGCTTCGACCACATCGTCGCTTCCCAGTAGTTAAGATGTTGTTCGAAAGCTTTCCTGGTTTAATGTAAACGAAAACAAGAAATAGGTATATTAAGAAAAAAAAAAACAATTTCGTGTTGGCCAACCCTGCTTTTAATATTTTCTCACTTTTTCAAGTTTGGTTCCATTGGTCTGTGCAGCTGTCCCAATGTCCATGATCTTAATGAAAAGTCTTCTGTCCTCGGCAGTCATCACGGTCAAGTTAAATCTTGTAGCATTTCTATAGGCTTCCTGGGTAAAATTGGCGCGTACACCATATTCGTCCAGCTGATAAATAAAAATTACAGATCAATTTATTAAATCGATCTCATAATTAAAATACTTCATTAGAAAACTAGAAAAGCCCATATGGTGTACTTTCAATATATGTATTTATTTTTGTCACTTTTCATTTGTTATAATAATTATTTTATATAATATGTTAGGCACTCCATATATTATGCTAGAGCAGATTTAAAAGAATTAAAAAAAAAATAATTTAATTTATGCTCGAATAAATAGGCCTATAGTGTATAAATAAGGTGATTTTTAATTTAAGTTGTAATACAGTGGTGTATATTTGAATCAGAAAATCCAGAGCGCCCACTATTGTTTTCACTATCTAAAGTAATGTTTAAAAAGAAAACTGCAAGAGTGAAGCCGCAAAAGTCAAAGTGCGAAATTGCAAGGGACGACTGTAGACTAAACAAACAATTACTAGATTTACTGGATTTAAATACATTGCAGATTTTGTAAATAAATGTATTTTAGACTTACCATAAGTTGCTGATTGTAAGTTGTTACGTTCGTGTAGTAGGTCCAAGCAGCTTCCCTTAATTTCAATTCGACAGTCTCTGCCTGGCTATTATAGTTGTCCAGAAATTCCTGAATGTCTGTAGGGTCACTAAAACTCTGACCTTTGACCCCAAAGAAGGAAGAGACGGCCACAGCTAGGTAAAAAAGCCTCGTCTTGTACATTCTTGAATGTTCACTGAAACTAAACATTTGAAATACTGTGTTGTTATTGGCAACACGTTTATGTGTGTTAAGTTTCAGGTCGATAGTTGTACAGGAGTATCATGAATGAGTAGTCTGAACATTTTGTAAGTCACAAAGAAATGCAAAGTTAAATAAAGGATTTTAAAGGCTAACCGAACCGTTTTTGACGTCGTTGTTTCGCAGTAAGATTTTTCGTCAGGTGGATGCCAAAAAAAAATTCACTAGAGGGAACTTAACAATTACAAAGCTAATGGCCCCTTATATCAAAAATGAAACTCATTTCATTTTTGTTGTTGTAAATTTTAAGAAAATTATAAAAAAAGGCATTGACCTGGAATGTTGATGCAACGATCGTCTGCAAAACTGTGCCTCTAAAAGAAAATAGCGAACAAGACACTTACCAACCGGCGGTTAGTTCTTGACTTCTTGACCAGTGTGAAATTCACTCACAAATATATGTTTAATACTGCAGTCTGTAAGCCACCTAGGTCAGCACATGTTACATACTCTTGTTAAGCTGGTCTAAATCGATGCGATCGTCAGACCAAGCTTTGTTAATGTTTTATTTTTATTGTAGTTAGGGTACTTCTTACCTGTTGTGTGTCATTACAGGAAAGCTGGGAATACGCGGGCTTTAAAATAATTTAATCTAAAAGTCCTCAAAGTTTTATTGTTTAATACTTGATCACGAGACGAAAATAGGAATTTTACGAGCATACACACATTAACTTGTGTCGTCAGACAACTAACATTTATTTAAGTCCCTTACTAGCGTACTTGAGGAGGAACATTGTTTTTCAGGTCCAAAATGGTATCCACGCAGTGTTCCATTTCCAATATATGAAGTCCAATATTGTCTGTCAGGCGTAATCAGCTGTTAGATGACAGGATGTTGTACTGAAAGCTTCGGAGATCATTTAAACTTGTAATGATAATTCAAATCCAAACATAGAATTTAGAAAAGAAAATAAACAACATCTAAACAAATTTCTTAGGTATAGATCTTTAATAAAATGTAACATCCAGTAATTGAGGGGGTTTGGGGGAAAATTTAACAAAGAATGCATTCAGGTAATGTACTTTAAAAGAATCCCAATTAGTGCCACAATCCATTTATTTTCAAATGTTCGTAGCCGAACATATTTTTCATACCCTTAAATTATATTAATTTTCTAAAGACCCATCCGTTTAAACAACGCAAATTTAATTCCACTTTCACCAACAATTAATAAAAAACAACAAGTGAGAACATTTTACCCACCAAGCCCATTTTCTATATTTTTTTAAAAATAAGAGTCTCATTTGGCTCAGTTTTCGGGAATATCATATTATCTTCCTTTTTTAAAAAAAAAGGAAAAACTGATTTTTTTGGGTTTGGGGGCTAACGCTTAAAATATTGTGTTGTCTTTGAGCTATCAGCTCGACAGTGAAACGGGATGTGAGTCGAATCGAAGATTTCAATAGCTTACGAGTCTGCCACTCAGCCAGTCAGCCACCCAGCCAGCCAGCCAGCCAGCCACCCAGCCAGTCAGCCACCCAGCCAGCCAGCCAGCCAGCCA
>CAXITT010001067.1:36635-91112 GCA_964033795.1 Lymnaea stagnalis | reverse complement strand
CCACCCAGCCACCCAGCCAGCCAGCCACCCACCCAGCCAGCCACCCAGCCAGCCAGCCAGCCACCCAGCCAGCCAGCCAGCCAGCCATCTACGAACAGAAGTAAAGTACAAGAAGGATTTTGAAAATAAAAACAATATGTGCAAGTAGGCGAAGCACACAACAACGTTGATATTGGTATGGTGCAAGGCAAATAGGACGCTCGTGTGTAAAACTTTAGAAAGCAAATATTAATCTTGATGCTGGTATTGGTGCAAACAGAAAGCTCGTTGGTAAAACATTAGAAAGCAATTATTAATGTATTCACACTATTTCAAATAATTTCCTTTTAATTTTGTCCTGATCACAACTTAAGGGCCCACTGGAGGACTTTGCGTAAAAATTGTATAATTTTTTCAATGAGATTATAAAGTGTATCATTGCTGGAATGAGATAATCAAGTGAATCATTTTAGAATGAGAAAATAAAGTGTATCATTCCAGAATGTTATAATAAAGTTTATCATTTCAAGAATAAGATAATAAAGTGTAAGATTTCTAGAATGAGATAATGTATTGTATAATTTCTTGAATGAGATAATAAATTGCATCATTCTAGAATGAGATAACAAAGTCTAGCATTTGTAGAATTAGATAATAAATTCTATCATTCTAAAATGAGATAATAAAGTGTATCAATTGTATCATTTCTAGAATGAGATAATAAATTGTTTCATTTCTTGAATTAGATAATAAAGTATATCTTTTCTATTATGACATAATAAAGGAAGAATTACAAAACTGGTTTGAATAATTTAGTTTTGGCAGAAAAATTTCAAATGGAAAGAGTTTTTTAGTTTGTGTTGCACTATAACATGTCAATTTCTAAAAATGTAATGAATAACAACAAAGAGCTGCATTTTTTAAGACTTTAAAATCCAACTTAATATATGAAATTAATCAAATACAATTTTTAAAAAAGTTTATAAAATTTTAATATACTCTGACTATGTCAGTGCTTCTCAACCTTTCTAATGCTGCGACCCTTTGACACAGTGCCTCGTGTTACGGGAACACCTAACCACAACGTTTTTATCGTTACTTCTTTATTACTGTAGGGTGTTTGTGTTTTCCGTTGTGCCTTGGCGATCCCTATGAATAGGTCATTCGACCCCCAAGGGAGTCGCGACCCACAGGTTAAGAATCGCTGGACTATGTCCTATATATGTATATATATATATATTCAAACAAGTAAAAACATATTTGAATACACTTATTTACAATTTTTATTTCATTTATTTCCAGCTTTTATTTAACTTAAAATTAAAACTTAAGATGACTTTTCAGTCGGGGCGGGTATAAATCAATTCAAATTCAGTTTAAGACAAACATGTTTTTAAAATATTATTCACCGTCTTAAAATTAATTTTTTTTAAATAAATCAACTTTGAGTGGGTTCTTTCCCCCTTCAGATCACCTGTTTTTTTCTCCAAAGCTTTGTATTTCTTTGTATTTCTTTGTATTTCTTTTGTCCTGTTTTACTGTTAAAGGTTTTTATTTTCTAGATTAAATTATACCTTGTCCATTTAGTATATCCGCTTATCACATGTAATTAAAGTTTCTCAACTTAATTTTTTTTAAAAGCTTCATTACAGCTACATTATATAACAGGACATACATATATCCATCTATTTTTAGATGATCATATACAATAATGATTTAAGATAATCACTGCTCAGTAAATTGTATCCATATAAAAAGAATAGAAATAGATATTCAAATGAAATTAAACAAACCAAAAAACTTTTTTTTTCTTCGTATAATCCTTAATAAAATGTAGTACCAAGCAATGGGGTCGGGGTTGAAAATTTGGCAAATCATGCAGACAAGTAACACGTTATATAAGAGTACAAATGAGTGCTTCTTCCACCCTAGCCCCCATAATCAAGGCTCGCAACCACAAATATTTTTCACATTAATGAAATATAATAATACTAGCGAGAACCCGACATGTATTGCAATGTCACTCAAAAATAAATTGTTTGTGTTTTAATAAAAATCTGTAAGTAATTATTGAATAGAAAATATATTTTTTTTTTCCCCCGTCTGGTGCGTACAAAAATAAATTAGTAGGTTTTTCGACGTGTCAGCGGGCCACATACAGCTGTCCACGTGACAAGCTTAGATTTTCAAAATAGCAGTAGGTCTGTTTGAAATTATACGTATATAGCTCACATATTTTTTAAAAATTATTTGGTCCCCGGCCCCATAAGGAATATTTCAAAATGGATAACCTAATTTAGAAACCTTTGTGGGCGTACGCACAAAATTTACAATCGGTTGAATGGTATAGGACAGCATACGGAAAATATACTTAGGCCAAGAAAGACAAAAAGAGCATAGGGTCTTGGCTGCTTTGGGAAATGAAAGTATTTTATTTTATTTTTTAATGTTTTTATTTTTGCAATCTTAACAACGCACTAAAACCCGCACTAAGAATAACAGGTGATTGGGTTTTCCCGATAAATGTGATTAAAATGCAATTCTTTGATCATACTATTTTGATTAATAATTGTATTCATAATTTTTACATTCAGATAAAATGCCTAAAACAGTTACTTAGTTGCTCCTTTAAATGTATTTGTAATTTATAATAAAAATACTTATACTTTTGCAAAAATAAAAACGGTTATATAAAATATTTAAAATGAGTAAAACAGAGTAGGGTTAAACCTGAAAAAATACACGCAACAAAACAGCGAACGTGTCGGCAGAAAGCCTTCGTCAGCGAACAAAACAACAGAAAAAACGGTATAAAAATAAGAAATAGCACTTAGCTGGAAAGTAGTATCTGTGGGCAGCAAAATATGTGCACTTTTAAATTTGTATATATTTTCGTAAAATAATGGAAAATAACTATGATTGATTTTAAGAATCCGATCTTATCTAAATATGTTCGGTTCTTTAGCGTTATGTCAGCATAGCTCACGAATTCTTATATCTATTCTATCGACACAATATTTCACCTGAAATTTTACAAAAACAAAGGACAATATCACACACCAAACGCACTTCCGATATTTCTTGTAAAAGTATTTAAGTTTTAGCGCTGGGAATATAGGGGATTTTTTTTTATCTTCCTTTTGAAAAACAGGAAAAAAAATATGATAAATTTAGAAAGGGTGTAGGGGGGGGGAGGGGGTGGGGGCTTATAATTTGAAAGTTTGTGTTGTCATCGGGCCAAGTCTATGTTCCAAAGCTCGTTATCTTAACTGAAATCTGGTCAAACAGCCGTCAAAAGAGTTTACCATTCAGCCAGAAGCAAAAAAAAAAAAAGAAAAAAAAAAAAATGATATTTCTTGTAAAAGTATTTAAGTTTTAGCGCTGGGAATATAGGGGATTTTTTTTTATCTTCCTTTTGAAAAACAGGAAAAAAAATATGATAAATTTAGAAAGGGTGTAGGGGGGGGAGGGGGTGGGGGCTTATAATTTGAAAGTTTGTGTTGTCATCGGGCCAAGTCTATGTTCCAAAGCTCGTTATCTTAACTGAAATTTGGTCAAACAGCCGTCAAAAGAGATTACCATTCAGCCAGAAGCAAAAAAAAAAAAAAAAGAAAAAAAAAAAAAAAAAAAAAAGAAAAAAAAAAAAATAGCGAAGCAGGTTTTCAAAAAATAAACATGAATATCTTAGCGCATTGAATGTTGATAACAAATTGTGTGTATTGTTATGCTGATGAAGTCATGTGCCGAAAGGTTTACTTATGTATTTTGTAAAATAGTTATTAAAGCTTAGCATTTGTTGTTATATTGTCACAAATTGTTTGTGTCTAACTACCAAAATTCCAAGTGTAATTACATCTGTTTTTTTAAGATATAGTCTGAAAGTATTCTAAAAAAATGGGAGTGACCATTTTCCAATACTGTTAGAGATTGCTCTTGGTGCGACTAAAGAAATGTGTAAAAAGCGACTTTGGCTATTCCAGAAAGCCAAGTGGGTCGAGTTCGAGAGGCAAACCGAGCTCAAGCTCGGTCTTATAGATGATTAGGGTTGCGACATCATATATGCCTAAGAGAAATTCAATGGCACCATTTTGGGAGTCGCACGGCACACGATCCCCAGAACGAACTTCCCAGTTAGCTACGCCTCTGACCACTGTCAAACTCATTTTCTAAAACATCCAGCAACAAATAGCATAAATTCCATAAACGCATTTTAACATCTAGTTACCAACATGGTTGATTTCCTAAACTCTCTCAAACATCCGGTAACCATGAGCAGTGATTTCATTCACTCTCTCAAACATCCGGTAACCATGAGCAGTGATTTCCTAAACTCTCTCAAACATCCGGTAACCATGAGCAATGATTTCATAAACTCTTTCAAACATCCGGTAACCATGAGCAGTGATTTCATAAACTCTCTCAAACATCCGGTAACCATGAGCAGTGATTTCATAAACTCTCTCAAACATCCGGTAACCATGAGCAGTGATTTCATAAACTCTCTCAAACATCCGGTAACCATGAGCAGTGATTTCATAAACTCTCACAAGCATCCGAAAAACTATGAGCAGTGATTTCCTAAAATCTCTCAAACATCCGGTAACCATGAGCAGTGATTTCATACACTCTCTCAAACATCCAGCAACCATGAGCAGTGATTTCATTCACTCTCTTAAACATCAGATAACCATGAGCATTGATTTCATAAACTCTCTCAAACATCCGGTAACCATAAGCAGTGATTTCATAAACTCTCTCAAACATCCGGTAACCATGAGCAGTGATTTCATAAACTCTCTCAAACATCCGGTAACCATGAGCAGTGTTTCATAAAATCTCTCAAACATTCGGTAACCATGAGCAGTGATTTCCTAAACTCTCTCAAACATCCGGTAACCATGAGCAGTGATTTCATACACTCTCTCAAACATCCGGTAACCTTGAGCAGTGATTTCATTCACTCTCTCAAAAATCCGGTAACCATGAGCAGTAATTTCATAAACTCTCTCAAACATCCGGTAACCATGAGCAGTGATTTCATAAACTCTCTCAAACATCCGGTAACCATGAGCAGTGATTTCCTAAACTCTCTCAAACATCCGGTAACCATGAGCAGTGATTTCATAAACTCTCTCAAACATCCGGTAACCATGAGCAGTGATTTCCTAAACTCTCTCAAACATCCGTTAACCATGAGCAGTGATTTCATCAACTCTCTCAAACATCCGGTAACCATGAGCAGTGATTTCCTAAACTCTCTCAAACATCCGGTAACCATGAGCAGTGATTTCGTAAACTCTCTCAAACATCCAGCAACCATGAACAGTGATTTCATAAAATCTCTCAAACATCCGGTAACCATGAGCAGTGATTTCCTAAACTCTCTCAAACATCCGGTAACCATGAGCAGTGATTTCATAAACTCTCTAAAAAATCCGGTAACCATGAGCAGTGATTTCATAAACTCTCTCAAACATCCAGCAACCATGAGCAATGATTTCAAAAAATCTCTCAAACGTTTAGTTACAATCTGTAGTTATTTCATCAACTCTCTCAAACATCCGGTAACCATGAGCAGTGATTTCCTAAACTCTCTCAAACATCCGTTAACCATGAGCAGTGATTTCATAAACTCTCTCAAACATCCGGTAACCATGAGCAGTAATTTCATAAACTCTCTCAAACATCCGGTAACCATGTGCAGTGATTTCATGAGCTATCTCAAACATCCAGCAACCATGAGCAGTCATTTCATAAAATCTCTCAAACGTTTTAATTACCATGTGTAGTTATTTCCTAAACTCTCTCAAACATCCAACAACCATGAGCAGTGATTTCATAAAATCTCTCAAACACTGAATCGCCCATTGTTAGTCCTGTCCAATCTTTGATGTTATCCTCCCACCTTTCCTTTGTCTTCCTCTTCTTCGTCCTCCTCTTGTGGTGCCCTCCATAATTTATTTGGCATGCCCTTGTTTCCTTGTTACGTGGCCGCACCATTGTAATGTGCGTTTTTTCACAGTCAACAGTAGGTCATCGCACTCACCAATTATCTGACGAATTCTTTTCTTCCCTGTTTCATTGGAGATATGGTCCCTATAGCAGCTATAGCATATGCAAAAAATCCGTCTGAAGCATCTCATCTCCATCGCCTTTATTTTCCTTTCAAGATCGGCTGTTAATGTCCAGGATTAGCAGGCATACAGGAAAATGGAGAGGACTAATGACCGCATCAGCCTGATTGTTGTGCTGGGGGCTATATTTTTGTCATTCCATATTTTCTTGAGCCTCTTTAGTGCTGTTGTAGTCTGCGCAATCCTGGACATAAGTTCGGGCTGGGGCCTTCTTCTGAGACTATTGCTCCTAGGTAGTTGAAGCGGCCGACAGTCTCTAATCTTTCCTCCCAGACCTTAATTTCATTGGTGATGCCCGCGGTATTATTTCTCATCAGTTTTGTCTTTTCAGCACTGATTAGCATGCCGTAATACGACGAGGTCTAACGAGACGCTTTACCAGATCGGCTAGCTCTTTTTCGTTCCCAGCCTGCACGTCTATGTCGTCCGCAAAGCGCCGTGTAATTCACTGGAGACAAAGAAAACAAAATCAATGAGGATAAATTGTTTTTTCCCGATCAAAATTGACTCCAACCTTCTCCGCTTTAAGTACAGTATAAGAAAAAAATATTTTTAACATTAAAAATATCATTAAATTTCTACTATAGTTTGTGGGACAAACGTAAATGAGACAACGTAAAAAAAAACAAAAAAACATGACTATCATAAATGACTTACCTGTCTAAACATTTCATCAGTGACGTCAATTTTAGGTTTACCCTTGTAGGGGGTCAATTCTTTTAGGAGTGAAATCCTGATCACAGGGGATATTCTCAGAGTCAATGACTGAATTGGGAGTATTTCCCGAACAAAAAGTCATATTCTTTCCCGTTTATTTCACGTTTAGTTACTAACCCATGACATGGACATACTTCCCATACTGTCCTAGCTCTCCTCCCTGTCTTAACAAATAATTTAAATTCAGTAATTTTATATAAACCTTGGTAGCGGGCGAAATTTTTAAAACAATGATTCATTCTTCGTACAAAAATTAACATTTGCCTTCGCAAGGTCTCAATAAGAAACTAACATTGAACTTGATGTGAAAATAAATTAACGTGTAATTGGACATTGTAAGCCTTTGTGCTCGAGACCAAGGTTTAACAGTCTTGATGCTGCTCTCTCCGATTGGTTTATTCAAGCTCCTCTAACCGGTTGCGGTCTCTCATTCCAACTTCTCACGTTCAAGAAAACAATACGTGCCAATGAAGTGTAATATTTCAATACACCATTAGTTTTACCCCCGTGCTAAGCATTAGAATCTCGGGGAGGTGGTGAATTTTAATAGAATTCACTATATCAGCTCCAAAACTGAGCGTCATCTGTTGGTCACCTTATGCATCTTCATCTTGCCATAAATATATGACAAAAGTGAACTAAACGGTTTGGTACAGTAAGTAAATATAAAATATACTTGATACCTAAAAGATTTGACCAGTAGTTGAATAAACTGTTTGATACAATAGATTTATTTAATATACCACTTATCTAGAAGATGTGCTTGGATATGACCAAAAGTTGTTTCAACTGATACAGTGAGGATATATACCACTTACCAAGAAGATGTGCCGGGATGTGACCAGAAGATGGAAACTTGTCATTCCCGTAGATTTGTTTGAGTTTTCTCCTGGCGTAGGCGTGGAGCTGTTCATACAATGGACGGACCTGGTCAAACAATGCTCTTCGTCATCCTCAAACGTCAGTTTGTCCTACCAAACCTACCAGTAGGCACCAGTGTCAGTGTGATCTATTGAAAATAAAAAGAAGTATTAAAAAGTTTAATATGAATTAGAAAAGACACATTTTCACCATGCCAGTCCGATTAAAAAATTGTGCGATAAATTTTGTCGGAGTGAAATTTTTATTTGAAATTATTATTTATAAGTAGTAATTTTTAAAAATGTAGTTTAACATTTAATAACGCGGTAAGTGGGTGAGCCAGTTAGATTTTACCATCTCAGAGCATTGTTTCAGTGGCTCATCTAAAACGAGTGTTTCATATAATGTAATAGCATGTTAAATTGATTTCGTTTGAAAGCAGCACTCTAAAAATGTTTCTCACCCCTGCATTTAATGTTGATATAAAGAAAACAAAAATGATAATTTGATGGTCCAACTATTCAAATTTGTACAAAGTATTTTCACAGCTTCGTTGCTTAATTCCACGTATTCGGCATACAAATTTTTCATCTTGCCACCAGATTCAACTCTCCATGCAGCCAGAAGTTCATCGTAGTTCCGTGACTTAACCATAAGTTGAATGAGGTCTAATAGAAAATTGATTTTTTTAATCCTCTTTAAATGGATATTTGGTTTTAAAAATAACGCTGGTCAAACTTAATTTGGATAGCCACATACTAAATTTGTCTCTAAACATATTTGACCCACTTTGATTACAAAATGATATAACACCCTATCATAACTCCCAATCTTATCACCCTATCATAACTCCCAATCATATCACCCTATCATAACTCCCAATCATATCACCCTATCATAACTCCCAATCATATCACCCTATCATAACTCCCAATCATATCACCCTATCATAACTCCCAATCATATCACCCTATCATAACTCCCAATATCACCCTATCATAACTCCCAATCATATCACCCTATCATAACTCCCAATCATATCACCCTATCATAACTCCCAATCATATCACCCTATCATAACTCCCAATCATATCACCCTATCATAACTCCCAATCATATCACTCTATCGTCACTAGTTTTTAAGGTATTAAACATACCTAATTTTAAATCATTACACTAGATGTATTTCCCTCTACGCCGTCGCGGTGATAGCTACGTTTTTAAAGCCTAAGACTACACCAGTATGACGACCATTTAAAAAAAAAAAAGAAACTACTTTTTGTGAGTTGTTTCGTTTCTTTGGTTCATTTCAATTTTGAAAATTAATAACTGGGGTGTTTTCAGTAAAACATTACCACAAATTTTGTGTTAACACCGTAAGAAATATCATAAGAACGACATCTTTCAACAAATCGGTAAACAACTTGTAAATTTCTTGATGCTAACTGATATGAGATGCTAAGCATCTCAGTGGATTTCCCTGCACACCTTGTATTTTGATTGTAATACAGCCCTACACCACCCCCACACCCGCGTGCTAATTGACCAAACTACTCTTTGAAACTTGAGACTATTATTTGGGAGCTGAAAATACTTTTATCTGACTCTGGGGATGAACAGATCTGTGAAACTTAGTAAGAATTATTTAATTTAAAGAAAAGTGTCCTGCATGAAACTGTGTTTTTTTATTATTAAACAATCCTTAAAAAACAATCTTAATATCTTTCACATAGTTCGCTCTAGATACATTTGTGTTATTAAAAAAAAAAATCTCATTTAGCGCAGTTAACCAGCAATTTGATTTCGTGAAATCGATGGCATCATATTTTCAAATATTCTTTGGCATCTGACTGCCGTCACATATATTTGTCTAGGTTAATATTCTTACTTAACTCTTCGCCTAATTTTCCCTGGATATAAATCTAAGTGCAAGAGGTAACAATTGACAACAGGCCACAATTCAATGTCATTTATGGATGCTTTTAAATGTGGTTAATTCATGCATTCTCTAACCTTTAGATCATGAAGAATCAATGTAGTTTTAGTTTTTCTATGGTAAGTTCATATTAGATGAACATTGCATTCTTTATTCCTTACATTTTAAACTTTATATATGTAGTGGAAGGATTTTATCTCCTGTGAAGAAAGCTTCGTTGTCAACATTTTTCATCCCACCAGAAAAATTCCCACTTTGAGGCAAATCTTATCTTGCAAAAGTTTCAATTTCGACTTTACCATCACAAAAGACATAAGAGTCAAGGATATTTGCTTAGCTACTATGAATACCAATGGGAAAAAGTTATTTTCAGGTTTACACAAATCACCCAACTCTGTTTTTAGTAGTGTAGCTTTTCCAAGACTTAAGAGACAGCTTTGTATTCCTCTTTCAGCCTGGTGACTTGTGCAATTGTAAGACAACCATATGTGTTGCCATTCTTTAAAATAACACTGATCAAACTAAGTTTTGAAATGCCTATGAAGAGAACAGTATTTTTGTTCATGTTGTCTGGTGTCATATCGTTATTAAAAACATTATCATACGACGTTCCTTACTTTAAAAAGGAACAACAAAACAAATGAAATGTCGTCACAATATTATTGACATCATGAACAGAGTAAGAAGGACAATGTCTTTTCTTTCAAATGGTGAGATCATAGACAGATTTTCAATTTCATAGAAATGCATCTTTACAACTCAACTATACAGCAGGACACATATACATCTCCTTCTATTTTTAGATAAACATTTACAATTATGATTTAAGATGAACATTGCCCAGTTGAATTGTATCCATGTAAAAGAATGGAAATAAAAGTTCAAATTAAATCAAACAACACATATAACACATTTTTTGTATATCATTTGAAAATCAAGGAGTGGGGTCGTGGTTAAAAATTTGATAAAACATGCATACCAGGTTCACATTATCTAAGAATACAAATTAGAGTTTTCCCCCAACCCCAATACAAGGCTCGCAATCCACATAATTTTCATGCCAATAAACTATATTTCTATATACCCGCTATTACAGTGCTGATTTATTCACCTACAACTTCACAAAACCAAAAGACAATGTTACGCACCAAACGCACTTGCGGTATATCCTTTAAAAGAATCTAAGTTTAAGAGCAATTGTCGGGAATTTTATTTCATCTTCCCTTTGAAAAACAGGAAAAAATTGAAATGTGACTTTTAAAGTTGGAAGAGGAAAAAAAGGGGGGGGGGCTGAAAATTAGAAATAATATATTGTCATCGGGCTGAGTCTATGTTGCAAATTTCAGTTCGCTAGCTTAGCGGGAAGTTGGTCAATTAGACGTCGAAAGGGATTACCACTCAGACTGTCACTATTTGAACAATAAATAAAAGTGCCCCATCAATACATGGATTGTTTTTTTTTTTAAATATTAGTTATTCAAGATGAGAATCTATCAGAAAGCTAAAATACTGAAGATGAACGAGCATTTTGATTTTCATGCTCATTCCATGCTTTCTTTTTTTTTTCTTTTGATACTTGTTTTGGAATAAGTTCGTATTCCTAATTTTTAATTTAAAATAAATTCTGTTGCTTTTGGGAAACAAATGTACAAAATTATATTTAAGTTGCCACGTTTGATTTTTCTGAAAAAAATGCATAGTTATTTAAAATATATATAACAAAAAATCAACTGAATATTGTGAAATTTCTACTATTTTATAAACAACACTCGTCCCCTTAGAATAAAAGTGTTCTATGTGACATTTTGGTGAAACTGAGATATTCACGTTTGAAAATTTGATGTTTGGTTTGGAAAAAACTAAAAACGTTTTTATCGAAGTTGTTGTTGTTTTATGTTTATATAATCAATACACCGTGTAATCATTAAAATGAAACTTCTATGTAATGATTTTGATTTTATATGTAGTTTTTAAATTTTCGATAGAAACTTGTAATTCTAAAAATCCTATTTCATTTTAGAATAACAAGGTTCTATTTATTAAACTCTATGATTTAAGCAGTTCCTTTCAAGAATAAATACATAATCATTATTTAGATCACAAATACTAACAATACAAAATCATTTAATATTTATTTTGAATTAAAGACTGAAAATATTTCCTTTCGCGCATAGTTTTTTTGTATTTATTTATTATTACAAACTCAAACATAAACATAAATTAGACAATAATATGGTTTACACAAAAACTTGAAGTTTCTGCATTATTTCCATTCAAAACCAGCTCCCATACTACAAAAAGTTACATAATTATGTTGCTGTAGTATTGCCCGTCTAACTCGGGCATTGCCTTGATCACGTCTCTAAAATCTGTTTTCTTAGCTTCAAACAATTGACTAGATGACATTACTTTGGTTGAGGCAACAATGCTTGCGTTGAGTTAATTGGGAAACAACTTCGAGAGCTTTTAAGTTTTCTTATATGTATGTTTTCAAATGCTGTGTCCATAAGGCTAAATCTACAACCAACCAATGGCTCATTTGTAAATTGCATTACTAGGCACACATACTTTGGAACATTTTGCACTCTGATTTATTGAAACCTGTCAATCGGTATTTTAGTACATGTTTTAACATCTATGAAGTCATTTGCCTTCTGTATGATTGTATAACGGTTTCTCCTGTTTACAGATTTAATGACTCTTATTAGGCTTAGGGGGGAAAAAACTTCACATGGCAATGGATTCATTATCACCATATGGGCTTAACGAGGAGCTTAAAGCATTATTTGCGAGTGATAGTGATAATATAAAATAAGTAAAACAAAAATTGGGTTAAACCTGAAAAAAGGAACGAAACAAAACAAATTTGTTCTTTTGTTGTTTCGTTGCGTTCCTTATTTCAGGTTTAACCCTACTTGTTTAATCATTTTATATTGTGCTAAAGGAATTGCAGTCTCTCTCATCAAATACCCTATTTTCAATTGGGGCGTCCGCCATTTTGAATGTAAACAATCCGTGACCATTGAAGTAACTGTACATAACAAGCCTTATGATTGGCTGAAGATACCGAATCATTTTACAAGATGAATTTTTATTGGTTCACCATCAATATTATCTGGATAAAACTAAAAATATATGTTAGAAAAACTAAAAATATATGTTAGAACTTTGTTATTCTCAAGTTAAAGGCCAACCTCGAGATGGAACCTTGTTATTTTGTATTTCTTGTAAAATGGGCTCATTATAAAGCTTTCATCTTTTGTACAATGATAGATGGTTGATTAACTGTTGCACAGGGGCAATAACTCATTTAATAAAAAATCGATTTTAAACATTGTTATTCTAAGGGGATGACATGTCTTTTTACATAATACTAATGTTTATATTATATACGATTTATAAAAATGACCTGTTTAGATAACCTATAAAAATGTATTGACCTTTCTACTTAATAGTTAATTTGTACCTTTTGTTTTGACCATGGTAAAACTTGGAGATATAAGTAAATTTTATTATTTCACATATGTTGATTATAATGAATACTTTTTTTTTCCATTAGTGTTTAGCATATAGTATGATGCAGCAATGTTTTTTGTGAAGAAATTTTTTTTTAAAGTTATTTTATTAATTATGTAGATAACTCCCAATGAGGTTTTAATAAAAAAAAAATAAAGCCACATGCTATGTAAAAATAAAAACAAAGCATAACACAACTACGTTGTAACGCACTGCTATTCATGGGGAGAAATTAATCTCCTATTTACAGTTTATGGCTCGTCCTAAACAGTGCATAGCAAGACGATACCAAATGATAAGAACAACAATAACAGAGATACGACACCCAAAACAGTGCTGATTACAATTACTAAGTTTAATTAATATATTATGGATCACAAAATAAAAGAAATACAATCAAAATCATCAACTCACAGAGTATGGGTTTTCTTGTACCAGTACACAGTTAATACAATGGGCCAAAAATAAGGTAAAATAATGAATACGAATTAACATAGAAATAAATAGATTCTTGTCTCGTGAAGTAAAATATATCTAGTGGTCTCCCACCCAGTGCTTTTTGAATCCCTTATTTATATCTATAGGATGTTCTACCGACACATCTTGAAACGCCTTACACATTGTTTACCTTTCCAGTTCACTCCCGACTTTTCCACACAATTCTATTAGAACAGATGATTATTATTTTTAGTTGGTACTGGTAGTAAAAAAGGCCGACATCAAAGGGAATAAGCCACGCCCAATGCTAACGCAGCCAAATTGGTTCAGACAGAGTTAACGGCACGTGGAATTGTTACATAAAAAGGTCTTCTACATAAATACGTCAAGCTGAGTACATTCAGTTGTCTTTTCGAGGCCCCGATTGCCACTTTTTAGTTTGACCTTCACAAACTAGCATTGAAAGATGATTAATAAGACAACATCAATGTTACATTTTAAAGTCCTAAAATATCAATTTCCAATGCAGTTGTAGTGATTGCTGAGCTCACATGATGTTTCTAAGGATAAGTGACACCTACATTTTTAAACTACCTCTTTTCCGCTGCTCTCCAAGTGTTGAATGTTGCAAAAATTAATTTGAAGTATTTGCAAAAATGTATTACTTTATTTGTAATTTATCAATAATTTACTGGGGTTTATAAAAATGTAATAGACTACGTGAAGCTAAGTAAATGCATACCCGCAAGGACGTCTCAATTGGAATGTATTTATTTTTCTGTTGGGCTGAAGAAAATATAAAATGAGTAAAACAGAGAAGGGTAAAACCTGACAAAATAAACGCAACAAAACAACGAACGTGTCGGCAGAAAGGCTTCGTCAGCGAACAAAACAACAGAAAAAACGGTATAAAAATAAAAAATAAGAATAAGAAATTGCACTTAGCTGGTAAGAAGTATCCGTGGGCAGCAAAAGAAATGTGGCAGAAGGTAAGTGAGTGAGATGTTAAATAGGGAAGAGTGAAAGAAAAAGGAGAACAAATTTCACTGTGATAGGTCAGAACGTGGATTGGCGGAGCTAGGGTCAACCTGTGAACAGAGACATAACATTAATCCCATGTGGCGTCAAAATGCCGTAAGTCAGGATAAGCCTGTGTTCCTAATTGGCCTGGCTGGGGTTGTTCGTGCTAGCCACAATCGCACTTATTGAAAAGTCCGCCTGAGCTGAAGAAAGTAAGAGATATTCCTAATTATGGCAAACTTTAGCTCTTCGCATAGCAATGTCTCATATTCCCCCTCAAAATTTCCTGAAAGATATAACAAATTCAAGAATGCGCCAAAATGCGTCCCTTCATTGTGATTACGTGCGACGGTCTTCAGCACCCTCAAATTCTTCACCCCTTCCCCCATCCTGATCAATGTTACAGTATAGGGTTGAATATAAGCTTGGGCCTAATGAATATCCCGGGGCACACAGCAACCTCGGTGAATTCAGTTTGATGTATAACACTGAATGCCATAATGTGTCACTCTGACGATGGGAAAACATTCTTCATTAATCTTTATTTAAGAGAAATAATGAATTCAGGTATACACCAATATGCAACTTTTGATATTGATTTAATCCAAAATTTGCCGTGGAGGTCTCCACCAGACCCCTCTCCTTTCACTGAAGAGCCAACAGTACCTTAAAATTCAGTCCATTTTCCCTTAAAAAAGAAAAGTACAGCTGACGCTGGTCATAATGTTTATTGATGATATATTCACTGCCTAGTAGCTAACGTTAGTGCTGATAGATACACAGCCTAGTGGAGTAGCTAGTGTTAGGGCTGCTAGATACACAGCCTAGTGGAGTAGCTAGCTTTAATCCTCATAGATACACAACCTATTGGAGTAGCAAGTGTTATTGCAGATAGATACACAATCTAGTTGAGTAGCGCGCGGTAGGACTTTTAGATACACAACCTAGTTGAGTAGCTAGTGATTGTGGTGATAGATACACAGCTTATTGGAGTAGCTAGTGATAATGCTGATGGATGCACAACCTAGTGGAATAGCCAGTGTAACTCCTCATAGATTAGCAACCGAGTGGAGTAGCTACTATAAGAGCTGACAGATAAATAGCCTAGTAGAGTAGCTAGTGTTAGTGCTGATAGATATACAACATTTTGGAGTAGCTAGAGTTTGTTCTCATAGACTCGCAAACTAATTGAGTAGCTACTATAAGTGCTGATAGATAAACAGCCTAGTGGAGTAGCTCGTGTTCACCAACGGCTAATGAAAAGAAAGTCCTTCCTGGACGTTGTGGTCTTCACCGACTCTCGTTCTGCTCTCGAACACATCATGGGGGGGGGTGGGGGGGAGACCGGTGGGATCAAAAATGGTTACAGCCATTCAGGAGACAGTAGGCTCCATCCATGCATATGGCTCTAAGGTAGTCTTTCAGTTTATCGCTTCGCACTGGGAGGCGTCGCTTCCTGACAGGGCAGATTTCTTATCCAGAGAAGGCGCGGCCCTACCTCAACCAGACAAACCGATGACTCAGTTAGGAGCCACGGCTCGGGTCAAAGACCTTTTTAAGGACAAATGGCTCAGAAGGTGGGACACGGCCGCCACTGGACGACAGCTCTACCAGAAAATGCAGTGGCCGAGCAAGAGCGACCCCTGGTGGGAACTTAGTCGTGAAGAACAAAGCCTTATCACACAGATGAGAACTGGGCTCTGCGCGACGCGTAGTTACCTCCACCGACTCGACAACAGAAGGGAACCATTATGCCGTTTGTGCGAACTCGAGGAGGAGACAGTAGCACACTTGGTTGTAACGTGTCCGGGTAGTGGGATGGGGGACGACGGTAGGAATCCGGAGGCCTGCCTAAATGAGCTCCTTTACGGTAGCGCCCAGCAGATGAGGCGCGCTGCGGAAATCATGTCCGGGGTCCTAAGAGATTGAATCTCGACCCTTTAGAGTATTAAACTTCATCAGTAGCTAGTGATTGTGGTGATTAGATACACAGCTTATTTGATTAGCAACCGAGTGGAGTAGCTACTATAAAAGCTGATAGATAAATAGCCTAGTAGAATAGCTAGTGTTAGTGCTGATAGATATACAAAATATTGGAGTAGCTAGAGTTTGTTCTCATAGATTGGCAAACTAGTTGAGTAGCTACTATAAGTGCTGATAGATAAACAGCCTAGTGGTGTAGCTAGTGTTAGTATTGATAGATATACAAAATAATGATGTAGCTCGAAGAAGAAATGATAGATGCCCAACTTAGTGGAGTAGCTAGTGATTTTAATGATAAATACACAGCTTAGTAGAGTAGCCATTGTTAGTGCTGATATTTACTCTGCCTAGTGGAGTAGCTAGTGCGTTAGGATATCTGTCCTTCTTTTCCCCCTTAGCTACAATTTTACAACTGTCAAAACTCAACCGAAAACCTGAAATGCCCCCCTCCCTCCCTTGTGAAATCTTAAAAAAACACTGAGGTTGTGTCCCCTTTCAAAGCCAGGGCGCTTGCTGCGCACAGTCACATCTCGTGACATCCGAAAAAATTGATCTACTTGCCTTTAGATGTGACGTCGCTGCGCTCAGATGAGGTAACACAGACCCTGCGACAGACTACAACAGTGGCGTCAGAGTCATATTAGATAACCATGCACCAATGTCCACATGATACGTTACGGACTGCCCTTCTGCCCCATGGCTCATGCCCAAAATAACGGACGCGAAGCATAAGCAGTGACGTTCAAAACGCAAAGGACGGAAGTCTCGCTTGACTGTGGACCGAGAAATCTTTGTTGGTTACAAGGAACGAGCTAAGAATTTGGTCCTTGCATCTAGGACTGAATTTATCAATCACCATATTGTAGATTGTGGCTCAAGTAGTGACTTATTTCGTATTTTGGGTCTGCTTATCGGTAAAGAGAAAAGCACACATTTGCCGTAGGCGAGCTGCCAGACGCTCTAAATAATTTCTTTATTAAGAAAGTAACAAAGATCAGTGCGATGATTCATATTTGCACCGATGCTCCCCAATTCTTGCCGTTCAACGGCACTCAAATGTGCGAATTTTTGGAGGTCATTGAATCACATGTGAAGAAAATCTGGTTAAATCCCCTAAAAAGGCATGTTGGCTCGTCCCTCTTCTGTTAGGGCTTTGTACGAATTTTTGGGTGAAATATTCCCCATCATAACTAGTATCATAAATCAGTCTTTAAAAATAGGTTTTGTTCCATCCTCTTTTAAAGAGGCGGTTGTAATTCCATTACTGAAGAAAGCAAATCTTGACCTAATGCGTTCGAAAATTATCGCCCTATCTCAAATCTACCTTTCGTTACCAAAGATTTAGAGAAAGTTGTTCTCCACCAGCTCCTGAACCACCTCCCTCAGTGTGACTTGATTTTTTAATGTCTTTTTAATATGAACAATTTGTACCGCTCTTCAAGCCTTTGGGATGAAGCGTACATTTTAAATAAGTTTTTTTTTATTATTATAATTATTTTATATAATGTCACATGACAATTTCAGACTAACCGAGGACATTTTGGAATTAAGTTGAATGTAACCGATTGTTGCTCAAGTGACTTTTGAGAGCAAAGTTTCTCCTGCATGAAATTCACTGAATCCAAGAACAGGTCTCATAAATGTTACATTCACTTTTGGGACAAATCTATTGCCCTTTTATGGCCCAAGCAAATACGATACAGGCCTCCTGCATCAGCTAAGCTGTGCCAAAAACTGTCAACTTTAAGGGCTGGGAGCAGCCCTGTCACACCAGTTTTAAGCTTAGGGCGATCGGCTAGTTAGTGCTCGACAGTCTCCACAATGCCCGTGAGGCGGGAAGGGATCAGTACATTAAACTTACTCATCAGAAGCGAAAAAAACCGGCACACATTGCCAACACAGACAGAAAGACTTCCTGGGAGAGGGAATTAGGTTAAACACAACCTCATCCCAACGTCCCAAACTCACAGAACTCATAGCAGGGTCTCACACATGCAAATTTTGATTGCTTACTACGAAAGGATTTTGATTCATGTGTAGGTCGTGTAACTTATTTAAAAAATGACGCTTTAAAAAAGTATTAGATATTTTAATAGTGTAAAATTTCAATAATAATAGACTGTCGTCGTCCGCTCTGGTAATTAGTAATTGAATTTAATAGCTGTTATTTATCACGTCCATTAATTAGTTTAGTTTTATTTCAAATGTATTGTTTACACTTCAAGTTTTCCTAGAAACTGTCCATTTAGCTGGCCAAAATAAATTATTTTAAATGCAGTCCCCTGCACAAAACGTTTTCCAGGGACTTACACAATTTTGAACACATCCGTTTCTATACGTTGTGCTGCGTCACTTTGAGATCCGTTTGTATACGTTGTGCTGCATTACTTTGAGATCCGTTTCTATACGTTGTGCTGCGTCACTTTGAGATCCGTTTCTATAAGTTGTGCTGCGTCACTTTGAGATCCGTTTCTATACGTTGTGCTGCGTCACTTTGATTTCAGGTTTTTAACAACTTTTTGATTACCATATAAAGGGCTCAAGGGAAAAACCAGTGATGTCAGGTTTTGAGAGTTTTGAGAAAATTCAATTTAAAGTTTGACAATTCCTCATAAAAGTATGAAAATATCAAGTTTTCTCCATATTTATTTATTGAGTACGCTACTTTTTCCAGTTGGTCCTATCTATCATATTATTCTATTAAATGGAATGTAGCCACAAGGGAGATAACATAGAAATCACTGGTTTTTCCCTTGAACCCTTCATATGGTAATATATATGAAGTATTGCAACAAATGTAAGTTTATGTCTGTTAGATTTCAGGATATTATCTGTTACATATCAAGGTTTTGTCAGTTATCCACTGACACCAACTGGGGCAACAGAACAAACAATTCATTTTTGGGGGATTCATTTGATAGAAAGGTATTGTCTGAAAGGAAATATTTCTGTTTTTCAATTTTCTTTTTACCTTAGCGGATTATAGATTCTTAATTGTAAATATGACAAAATAACAAGGCTTAGGATTTCTAAAATTAAAACAAAAACTCCAGATGTTGTTTCTCTGTGTTTTTTCGAAACCGAACTCAAATCCATCTGTTTTGATTCCACATATTTTCATCCCACAGCATTCATTCACTCATTAGCTGTTATCGATTTTAGTCCCTAGAATTTTAAAAATAATAATAGTCTAAATAAAATAGATTTTTAAAATGTTACACAAGATTTCATAAAAGGGTGGGAAGAATAATTGAGTTATTAGCGAAATTGTAATCATTTGTGAAAGTTGAACAGTCAACAAATGAATAGTAAACAATTAAATAGTCAACAATTGAATTAGCAAAAAAATTACTTCAACAACTAAATAGTCAAAAATTGAATAGTTAATATTTGAAAAGTAAATTACTAAATAGTCAACAACACGTTATTACATTTTGTCCGAACATTATTTTTACGTTATAATTTTTTTTTTTTTTTTAAAGAATTTTTTAAAAATAATTTTGAATATTTATAGTGAACTGTGGAAATAATTAAAAATAATGCTTAAAACTAAATAGTCAAAAAATGAATAGTTAATATTTGAAAAGTAAATTAATAAATAATCAACAACACGTTATTAAATTTTGTCCGAACATTATTTTTACGTTATAATTTTTTTTTTTTTTTTAAAGAATTTTTTAAAAATAATTTTGAATATTTATAGTGAACTGTGGAAATAAATAAAAATAATGCTATTGTCCACGGCATCGACCATTTTTTGGTGGGTTTGGGGGCACATTTCAATAACTCATGTGGGGATTGATTTTTCTGCTTTGCTTCCTGGAAAGTTCCATACCTGTGCTTGTATAGTTGTTTTTTTTAACAGTTAGATTATACATTTCCATGTTCTTTAATGAATTTTATGCTCCAGAGGCGGTTATTTATCAACTTAAATACGTTACGTCAGCCATTTTTAAAAAAAAATATTCCGACACAGATGTTATATCGTGTACTGAGAAACAGAGCGTGGGAATATATATATGATATATTTGAATTACAAAATATAAAAACAGACTTAGAAAATTCATTACGGGTGCCTTAGAATGTAGCAGTCTTTTTTAAAATAAAAATGTAAGTAATTATAATTTTAATTACAATTATACAAGTCTACGATGTAAATATTACTTTTCAAAGATTTCCAGAAAATCTATCGGAAATATTTGGGTAATACGAAAACATTAATCACATTCCCGGATTATTTTGCAGGCCGCATTAAACATTTCAGCTGTCTGGGGTTTGTCAGCCCCTGGTTTAGCATATAGGCTTTCATGAGTTATGCTATTTTTAAAAAAAATAGACAGTGGTTCTTAAATTAGTGTGCACATTATAATAGCAGATCTTAGTACAAGAATGCTTGTCTTTTATTAGGGTTCTGCTTATGCCGGTAAAACGGGATAAAAGTAATATTCATAGCAATGTTCCGGAGTTACCGGGATGAAATTAACTATATATAAAATAAAATAAATTATATTTTAATATCTTGTTATTTTTTATAAGCTGTAAATTATTGAAAACGATGTTAGGGTAAAGTTTTGAGAGGTTGGTCACAAGAGAAAGTAAAGTGTATTATGTCTTGCTTGAGATAATAACGGGATAATTTCTAGATTGTGATTATAAGTGTAACATTTCTAGAATGAGATAATGAAGAAAAAATGAGAAGACTGGTAATATAGCTTAGTGTTTGGATACATTTTTTAAAATGGAAAATGTATTTAAGTTTGTATTTTACTTGGAGATAACAATTTCTAAATAAATCATAAAAGATAACAAAGAACTACACACTTTGAAACTTGGAAATTAAATTTAATTTAAAGCAATCAATTAAATTTTTAATAAAAGTTTTATTACATTTTTTACCACATTTTGACTATTGCAAATTTATGAATTTTCAATCAATTAAAAAATAATAATTTTACCTGTTTACGAATTATAAGCCTGTCAATTTCCAGCTTTTAATCAAATTAAAATTAAATACTAAGAGGACTTTTGCAGTGCAAACATTGATGGGACGTGTGAAATTTCACTTAAGGACCAATATAGATTATTTAATACTTATTACACTTGTAATTTCCTCGATATTAATGCACGTAACATGTTATTAATAGATGAACTTTGAAGTGTTTCCCGTCAGCCTGGAATATTTTTTTTTCATTACGCAAATTTGTTATTTCACCCATCTAATTTGTAGAGATTCTCAAATCGGCATAAACAATTTTGTTTTTGTATTATTACATTAAGAAAGTTATTTTTAAGCACTAAAATACCTAGGTACCAAATTTAAATTTAGTGCCATATTTTTTTTTAGATCTTAATAAAAAAATAAGAATGAGAATTTACAAATGATCACATTTCCATTTCCACTAACGTATGCGCAAGTGTATAATTATTTTTTTAATGTATTAAAATTCCCAAATAAATGGTTATTTGAGATAATGGAATAGTTTATTATATCTTTATACCTCATAAAGTAAGGGGTTCTTAGCTTATGTGCAGCACAGCACGACCTTCAAAATTCAAAATAATTCCTACACCCCATCTCAACTTCAAAACATATCCCAGTGAGAAAAATATTAATAAAAATAAATATAAATGTGTCTGCTTCTCCTCTCAACAACTGAAAACACCATGTGGTGTGGACTTTCTTAGTTAAGAACCCTTGTTGTAAAGTATTCAGTAAAAATGTTCATAACAGACTTGTCTTTAAATTTAATTCACTTAGAGCCTTAGTTGTAACATGATAAATATTAGGAAGGCACAGTGCATTTACATACATTAGATTTTATCTCTTATAATCTGATTTAAAACATCGAAAGAGAAATAATAGATTTAAAAACAACTTGCATGTTAATAGCAAATACAAGTTAGATTAGCAGTGTTATTATTGTTAACATCAGGTTCTGGCGTAGTTTTGGAAGGGAAAGTAGGACATATTGGATGCCAGCCATAGTCATTGCCATTCTCTTTCCGTAAGTAATCCAGAAGAGGTTTGAAGTAGTCAATAAGAGGCTGGACGTCCATTTTGTATTGTCCTGTGAGTAGATACAAGGCTTCTGGCCAGGGCTTGGAGGTGCCGAGTTTTAACATGTTACTGGTGTAGACAGAGGAAAATAAAGTCAATGTACTCAGTAAGTAATTATCTTCTTTTTAAGGAATATGAACTCGGGTCGAATATTATAATTATAATTTTACATTAAGTTGATGATTTAAAAAAAAAAATGAATACAAAAAAAAAATGGATGCAATTCATGGAATGTCTTAAAACATTAAAAAAAATTCATAATAGATTAAACTTAGGGGCAATTTGTATATTAAAAAAGTCTATGCAATTTTAAGTAGACTACGTGTTTACGCCATATTTTCCCGAGCTGTAAAGTCTAGCTGACACCAGCTTGAAACCGCACTTAGGGTGCGGTTATCTAAGATAGTCTCTCTTGACATTGTTTACACTAAAATAAAATTAGTTGGCTGTATCCAAAGATTGCTGGAGAAGAATCTGTAGAAAACTGGAAAGGAAAACAATGCGCAAGGCGGTTCTAGAAATATGAGTAGCACAGACTATAAAAGGGGACACGAGAGATTTTTGAGCTCGCATTTATTACTAGATATTTTTACTTAACAGGACGACAGAGTTATTTGAGATTGTGTTTTTCATGCTACAGTTTTGTTTACTGTACATGTGTAAATTACTATTTGTCGTTGTACCTATTTGCACATTATATTTGTCATCAAGTTTTTACCGGTTGAGCAAAACAGTACACTGTAAGACAATCTTTACATATATTCTTTTTTTTATTTTGTAATTTTTTAGTAACTTAATAAAACCTGATTAATTGTAATTAGCCCTGATTTGAGTATCGCTTTCTTTTTCATTGTATTTATAATTTGTTATCATCTTTTGCTCTGTACTGTTTTAGAACGAGCCATACACTTAACTATGAGATTAATTTCTCCACACTGACAACTGTACGTAACACCAACATTTCTTTCTGATGTAGTATGTTAAGGATATATCACATAATTTTCTTATTCACTTCCGTCATGTTATAATAGGATCTAATCCCCTCACCCCAACAGACACACGAAAGTTCACGAATGAACTTTCACAATTAAATGGAGGTATAGGACACATATTTTAGATACCAATGAACAAGCAATTTATCGTTCATAATGAAAATACAAAATAATTATTAATTGCAAGAACATACGCCATATTTCAACTGCATTAATAGACTAACTCCAGTGGCGTAGCTAAGGTTGGTGTCACTCGGTGCGGTAAACTCATAATGTCACTCCCACCCCCCCCCCCCCCAAAAAAAAAACAAACAACAACTTCCATGATGGATTTCTTCTTCTTGATAAAATAAGTCCACAATATAAAAATTACAAGAACAAAAACACATCAATCGAAGGTCAACAGGTCATTGTATTTAACACGTTAAATTGTAGTTATTTTTTTACATTATATTTACTTTCTTCAAAATTTTCCTTTCCTTGTCTTCAAAGCTTCAAACCTGTCAATGATTTGATAAAGATCAATGTCCTTCACCGTATCAATTTCAATTGATAACAAAGCAAACACCAGAAAGCCTAGACTGTCCCATGATGGATCATATATATTTCTTGATAAGCTTTAGTTTTGTAAAGATCCGCTCATATTAAGCCACATACACACATATCGTAAGAAACAATGTAAGGCTTAGCGAGAGTTTTGGAAGAGACTCTAGGAAGTCTCATTCAGCTATGAATTTAGAAACCTCAAATACTGACCGGTCCATGACTTTTGAAATTCAATATCAGCTGCCTTTAGGTGTCTTCTAAGCCTTAATATTTCTTTTAAAAGTTCATCTTCTGATAATTCAGCATAGAAAGGGGTTAATTCTGGAACGGACATCAATAACTCTTCTTCACTAGCTGATAGAAGACTCTTGGGTTGAACAGCTTAAAACATATCTGCTACTTGATCGTAGATGATCTAATCTGGGTTTCAGACTGAAAGCTATCAATACACTCCAGCATTTCCATACTGTTTTCTTCAGGCAGAGAGAGAGTCCAGCATTTATTAGCTGTTCTCCTGCCATTCTCTTCTTAAACCTTAATCTTCTTTCTACAGATATTCCATATTTGTCTTATCAACTTAGATGTTCCCTTTCAATTGCATGTTCCACCAAGTTACAGCGCTTCTAGTGGAGAAAAAATCTTGAGGCCTCTATGTTTGTCACCACTTTGTCAAGAGTTAAGCCTTTGGTCTGCAGATACTGCTGTATAAGATTAAACTTCTTAAGTAGATGAGCCCAAATGGAAATGTAGCAGACAAACGACGTGAAATCACAGACAGCATGTAAAAGACCTTGTGCTGTATGACAACAGGGCTCAAACGTGAAGGGGCGGTGCTAGTGGCGAATCGGCGAAAATATTTATTTTTTAGTATTTCTTAGTTTTAATATATTTTAATTCAGAAACCATTTCTGACATTTAAATAAAAGATTTGAGAATTTTTTTAAAAATATTATTTTGTTAATTCTAAAAAATGGGTAAAGTGTAATTTTTTAACGTTTTTAATTTTTACCGATTCGATTCATGTATTGAGAATCACTCGACCACATCGTATTGGTATCAATTGAAAGCTTTATTTCTTAGAATTTAGATAAATATAGCTTCCTGTCACCTACGAAAGTTACCGAACGCTTCAGACCTGGTCACAACGGTGTTTGTCTGACCTAGTTATAGGAACACCCCATTTATGAGGCATAAACCGTGACCTTTTAATAGAGCACGCATGTAGATTGGTTACGTGAGTGGACAATGTACATGTGATCGGTTATCATCTTATGAAATTCGATTAGACCGAGCAGTTTTTTCCTCTGTAATTATGCAATTTTTCAATTTGGTGTCACCCCTGAGAGGGTGTCACTCGGTGTGGTTCGCACCCCCGAATCCTCCTAGCGACGCCACTGGTTCGATATATAATACTATATACGTCTTAAAAAACTTTTCTTTAATTGAATAAATTATAAATAACCACTAAAAATCAGGTCTAAATCACATACGGAACGCGGGCCGCATGCGGCCCGCCATAACCCACTTTGCGGCCCGCGAAATAACGAAATATTCTTCATTCTTCTTATTTTTTTAATAGCTTTCCCCCCTGTCCTATTTCTTTTGGTCCGCACAATGTTTTAATAAAATATAAAGAATCGCCTGACATTTTGAGTTGTTCGGGCCTGCTATAAATGGTAAAAATTCATTTCGAATGTTATTTATTTTTTACCGATTCTTATACTTCACCCGACCACACCGTATTGGTATCAATGAAATGTTACATTAAGAAATGGCATCAGCGGGGCGAGTCTAAACTCTTATGGCCCTCCCCCCCCCAAAATTACCCAACCCCGGTCCGACGTATCGGGCCTCGAAGCGGCACGTTGGAGATGCCCATTGGTCAGGACGGCCCCCACGCGGGCCTCTCACCCAAGTCCCCCGCCTGTTCGCTCGACCAGGACCCCGCCTGGGGGCCGCCCCAACCAAGAGGCACCCGGTCGATCCGACACTATGCGTTTAAACAATGCACTCGATCGACTTTTTAGGAGTTGAATGGAGAATTTACGACCTAATATCTTCCCCCACCCATCCCGGGAAAGCGTCGGACGCCCTATAAGAGGGATTCCCAGTGGGTTTCCACAACGTGACTAGTTCACGCTATAGCATGGACGAAACGGTTGCCTAGGGGCAGCGTTCTCACGGCTGCATTATTTGAATCCTCGGCCAGAGGTTACCACCCTCGCCCCTGGCCTCATACCCGTCAACGGCAACTTGTAATCATGATCCCTACCCTGGCTCTGCCTAACTTTCCGACTGCGAAATATCGAAACCGGCAGCCCTCTGGGAGCTGTTTTATGTACGGCAGGTACCTAGCACACCCTTTGTCTGCCCACGCGGGGCGTGCCCAGTAGTTATGTTTCCAGGCAAAAGCCGAGGGGGTCGGTGGCCGACGCTTCCTAATCGACAAGCCACAACAGACTTGTCAACCGGAAACCTGGAAGTATTGGTATCAATAGAAAGCCCCATTTCTCAAAATTTAGATAAAATATAGCCTCCTGTCACGTACGGAAGTTACCGAACAGTTCAATTGTAGTGGAATGATGACTGTGTTATTCTGACCTAAACATAAGGTCATCTTATTTCTGACGCATCAACCTTGAACTTTTAATAAAGCAAGCATTGGCATTGGTTACATTTCTGAAAGATTTTTATGTGCGATCGGTTATCCTTTTATGAATCTCAGTTAGAGCGAGCACTGTGTGTTCAGTGTGCTCTGTATATGTGCAATTTTTCAATCGGGTGCTCAGTGTCACCCGGTGCGGTCAGCCCCCCCCCCCTCCCGCACCCCCTCGCTACGCCACTGACTACCTAAATAATGTTCCTGCTGGTTTACTGTTGTAGATATCACATCTGTGAAGTGGACCTCTATAGCCAGCTTCGTCACATAAGGCTTTAAGGAATTGGAACTGGAGGATATAACTCACAAAATACCTGGAAAATGTTAGTATTTGTGAAAAATCAGAAGGCCACAATCAGAGGCGTATATAACAATGTTGTAATAGTTAGTAAACAAATGTAAATTTATTTAATTTGATCTATGAATATCTTTGGTGGGAACGTTATTTCAATTTTTTAAAAGATTAAGTTTATTCATTGAAGCAAAATAAACAATGTTCAACAATTGTTTAAGTCTAACATGCAATCCAGTTCTTGGAACAGGTCTTACAGGTCGGCAAAAATGCTAAAATGCCACGGGTATAAGAAAAAACAACAACATCATGACATTGTTCACCTGATATAAGGCGTATTTGCAGCCATATGGTAAATAGTCCCTGGGTCAAAGTCAGAAGCATTGCGGGGTACCGGTGAAGATATTCCTTGATACCTACAGCTGGAGACAGGCACAAGAGGGCAGGAGGATATTATGCATTACTGTAAAATCCATTAAACTTAAAATTAACTCAACCTTAAAATAAGTTTTCTTTCTCCCGTTTTTTATCAAATTTGTATTTGTTAAATGTGTAAAATGATTTCCTAGAATAAAATTCCATAAGTTTTACGTGATACCTGAGGTTCCACCATTGCTCATTGTACTTTTCAGGTGTGGTTTCACCACTAAACACACTCCAGCGCCATAGCTCGATCAGGTAAATATGGGGAAAGCTAGCGATTTTCTCCAGGCCCATGCGCATCAGGAAATTGATGTCACATTCTAGAATGCGAAACATGTGTTATGAAGTGTGTTTTTTTACCGTGGTCGAAAATATTTTGGAAATTAAGCATGTATTTTGGTAACTAGCCATGTGTTATTTATTTTTTTTATTCATTTAGGCATTTTTACATAGCGCTTACCTTAAAGCTCTAAGCACTTTACAATTATTAAAAACATGTAAACTAAGTAAAACAAAAATGAGACAGTAGGATAGTAACTACTATACTATAGAAACAATTAAAATGGCTATAAAACGAGGACACTTTGGCACGTTTTGGCCTATACTACGGGATCAACCCGAGACAGAAAATGAGGCAGGGCAAGGAGGGTGCATCACAGGTCATAGGCTGACCTAAACAGATGGGTTTTAAGGGACTTTTTGAAAGTGGACGAAGTTTCACAATGACGGATATGGAAGGGGAGCTGGTTCCAGAAAGTGGGCCCATGGAAGTAGAAGGAGCGTTCACCGATGGTCTTAGTTTTGGTTCTTGGGATTGAGAGGGTTCTATTGTCAATGGAAGAGCGTAGTTGTCTTGTGGGGATGTAAGGAAGCAACAGCTCAGAGAGATGGACAGGAAAGTGAGGGTCAGTGAACGAGTTGAAGCATAGATTGGCAGACTTGTACTTGATGCGAGAGGATATTGGAAGCCAGTGGAGTTTCCGCATGTGTGGTTGAATGTGGTCATGTTTCTTTGATTTAAAAATTAATTTAGACTCTGAGCGCCAAAGCCAAAACCTAGTTAAGTTTCTAATTTTTTCATGGGGGTGGGGGGCGGGGTGGGGGCGTTCCATAACGAGGGAAAAAAGTAGCTTCCATTGTTTATCAAGGGTCCATAAAGGGGACAGACTTGGTTAAGTTGGTTAGATTCTATAGTTAACAGGGGGTCCATACAGGGGGACAAACATAGTTAAGTTAGGTAGCTCTATTGTTTACAGGAGGTCCATAAAGAGAGACAAATATATTTAAGTTTGGTAGCGTCTATTGTTTACAGGGGGTCCATAAAGAGAGACAAACATAATTAAGTTTGATAGCCTATTTTGTTTACAGGGGGTCCATAAAGAGAGACAAACATATTTAAGTTTGGTAGCCTATTTTGTTTACAGGGTGTCCATAAAGATGGTCAGCAGAGGGGGATAAGCCTCTTGGATAGAAAATGCACGTATTCCTTCTTCTCACACTCAAACAACTGAAGAGGAATGGCGTTAAGACACATACGAAATTAAGACACAGCAGAAATCACTAGCATTATTAATTATTGCTGTGTTTATTTATTGAAATTTATGACCTGAATGTCCGTGTTTTTGTCAATTTGTATGACTGGGGGTGGTGAGTTATTTTCACTAACAACTATAAATTTTAAGCACCGGTAGTTTAAAAAAAGATTGTCTACAGCTAAAGTTTCAATTTGACTGTTAAAAAGTCTTTAACCATTATTTATATCCCACTTACCCGTATCATTGCATACATTTGGCATCAGACCGATTGAGTGCATGTGTTCTGGTGTTTTCACTGAAAGGGAGATGACGTCACCGATCGCTTCGTGGAATCCTATTTAAGAATCAAATCAAATATGATTTAATGTTTACAATTACATTCGTAACAGTGGAAAATACTTCAGTTTAGTCTCATTTAAATTTATTTATACAAATAATTGTATGTATGTATGTTTGTATGTATGTATGTATGTATGTATGTATGTATGTATGTATGTATGTATGTATGTATGTATGTATGTGTGTGTGTGTGTGTGTATATATGTGTGTGTGTGTATGTATGTTTGTATGTGTGCGTGTGATTGTTTGTATGTCAGCCATTTTCTATGTGTGCTTCTAAGAGTGTATGTGTGTCTGTGTCTGTCTGTGTATGTCTGTGTTTATGTGTGTATGTGTGTATGTGTTTATGTATATAAGTAAGTCTGTATGTATGTGTGTATGTATGTATGTATGTATGTTATGTATGTATGTATGTATGTATGTATGTATGTATAATAATATAATAATAATAATAAAGTTCATTTCAAAAACACGCTTCATCCCCAAAAGCTCGAAGCGCGGTACAAAGTCAACAAATCTATAATTTAACCAATTTAAAAAGAAAAAAAAAACAAACAAAAACGCAACACTACAAAAACTAATTACAAGCATACAATGGCAAAGTCTTTCAACCCTAAAATAAACATCCATTATGCATTAACTGGAAAATAAGGTAGACAATCATCCCAGAAGGTGTTGGCGAATTAGATGTGTCTTTAAATCGGTTTTAAAGGACTCCAGTGTCTGGCTGTTTCTGGGATCGACATGAAGGGCGTTCAAAATTGTTGGAACAGCAAATGCGAAAGTGCGCTTTCTGTAAGTCTCAAGGCAAACACGTGGTGTCGAGAGTTTGCCACTATCGGATGAGCGGATTTCTCTAGTGGGTACATAAGGCGTCAGCACCTCTTTCAGATAGGACGGCGCCAGGTCATGTAAACAGCGGTAGCACAAAATTGCGATTTTTTACTCTATGCGAGCACGCATCGGCAGCCAGTGCAACTCTCTCAGAAGTGTTTTTGCATGGTCAAACTTGCGTTTGCTGAGAACAATGCGAGCCGAATTATTGTGTGCTATTTGAATTTTATCCAGGAGCGTAGCTGGAAGACCCACCATGAGAGCATTGCAACAGTCCATGCGTGATAGCACAAATGCAGACATCAGCCTCTTTGTTGCATCAATTGTTAGGAAGGGCCTGTATGTATGTATGTATGTATGTATGTATGTATGTATGTATGTATGTATGTATGTATGTCTGTATGTATGTATGTATGTATGTATTAGAAGGGCTTAAGGGAAAAACCAGTGATGTCAGGTTTTGAGAGTTTTGAGAAAATTGAATTTAAAGTCTGAAAATTCCTCATAAAACTATGAAAATATCAAGATGTCTACGTATTCTATTATTGAATACACTGCTTTTTCAGTTGGACCTATGTATCATATTATTCTATTAAATGGAATGTAGCCACAAGGGAGATAACATAGACATTTTGAAAAACTGACATAGCTAGTTTTTAATATGCATAAATATAAAATATATATATATATATATATATATATATATATATATATATATTAGTATAAATGTATATATGTATGCATGCATGCATACCATGTATGTATGTGTGTTTGTATATATTTTTTTCAGTTGGACCTATGTATCATATTATTCTATTAAATGGAATGTAGCCACAAGAGAGATAACATATACATTTTGAAAAACTGACATAGCTAGTTTTTAATATGCATAAATATAAAATATATATATATATATATATATATATATATATATATATATATTAGTATAAATGTATGTATGTATGCATGCATGCATGCCATGTATGTACGTTTGTTTGTATCTATGTTAGTCCGGTAAGTCATAACGACCCCTATAAAATATTGCGTTTCGGGGTGTGAGCCCCAAATTCCTTTGTTTGTCATATGAGCTATAGGAAAATAATTACTGTATGCACTCTTATACTTTTTATCTGATTGCTATAAAACTTTGGTAAGTTGTTCTGATCACGCTCGAAAGCGTTTCTGAATTAATACAAACGTTTTAAAATATTTGAATTTTGAGTCTGGTCCCCTACATTCATTTTTTTCTTAAAAGGGCTATACAAATAAAATTTAAAAAAGAGCTAATGCATGGGTGGATAGAATTTTAATAAAATTCAAATAGTCACATCAAATTTTGTGTTTGAAATAATAAGTAGGCTGCTGATTAAATACAGCCATTCTACAACATTCGGTTTGTTTCCAGGGGCCCTAAATTCGTTTCCCTCTTATATTATCTATATAAATATATTAATCGTATGTATTCCTATACCATTTATCCGAGTGTGATAAAACTCTGGCGAATTAATGTGCGCATTCCGCAAAAGTATGTATTAGAACAATTATTTTATAATATTCCGTTTTTGGCCAAGGGCCCTAAATTTGTTTTTTCTTAAAATGAGCTAAATAAATATAATTTCAAACAGAGCTATTGCATAGGTGGATGATTGAATTGTATTCAATATAAAGAGCGACATTCCGTTTGTATGTTACAGAGTTTTCAGAACCAATTTTGAACAAATAATAATAATAATAATAATAAGTGGTCTTATATAGCCAACTGACTGCAAATTTTTATTAAGAGCAGAGACAAAATCTTCGTGCATCTTTAAAGTAGAGAGTATTATTGTTGTTTTTATAAAAAAATCTCAATTTTGTGTCGAAGTTTTTAATCTATTCTGAGGTTGTGAACTTATTATGGTTTTGAATAGTAAAGATTGAGTAGTTCTATTGTAGAGTGTTGGAATTTCGGAGCTCTTTTGTGTAATAAAAAGACTTTTGACATAAATCGAAGTTTTTTTAAGTAACTAAATTACCTTTTAGACAACGAAGGTATTTAACTATGGTAATTTATAGATTTAAAAAAGGGAACTTATGATTAATAAGGTAATGTAAACCTAATAGAACTGGAATTGAACTGCTATCAATAAACGAACCTTTTGTTGGCGGTTTTTAAGAGAAAAAATGAAATATCCTAACATATGAAAGTTATTAACGTTAGGAGGATCGTAAATAAATTTAATTGAATCAAATACAAACAATGACATTTGTGTTTGACTTAACAAATCGACATCTAATAATAAATATCACATGCATTTATAATATTCTTCACAATACTTTTGCAGTCAATTCAATAATGCCACTCAATACAAACGCTTTTGGTCTTTCTACACCTCAGCACGAAAGAAAAAGTCATTATTAACTTCAAAAAAAGTCGTGTAATAGGAAGCAGGACTGGGAACAGCTCTATTACGCAATGCTCAAACCCGTACATTTGACGCAGTTGAGCATCGGGAAGCAAGAATGGAAATTGCCTGTGTAAGCAATGCTCAACTCAAACATGTTCGTCTGAAACAGTCGAGTAATGCAAAGCAAAACTGTACTGGATACCGATATCGTACGCATTGCTCTATTTATACGAACATTGCACGTTAAATTAAATTATATTGCCATCCATCACTATGCTAATTATGATGACAGTGTTCTTCCACGTGTGGTTATTGGAATAATGGATAAATGTTGCGTGTATTGAAGTGCACTGTATTTTAAGAATGTAACAACTGGCATGTGCTGCACGGGTGGAAAATTGAAGTTGCCAGAATTACATTCACCACCCAAACTATTTCAACGATGGTATCAGGTGACACAAGACAATCGAAACATTTCTTGGCAAACATACGCAAGTACAATTCATGTTTCCAAATGACATCGTTCGGTGCAACTAATATCGTTCGCGATGATTACATGCCAACATTAAAAGTGCAAGGTCAAATTTATCATCGTACATGATTACTAAAACCATTGCCAAACACAGGTTTCAAGCTTCTTCAAATTTTTTTTCGTTTTGAATACTAAGGAACAAATCTATCAACAATGTCAAATCAATGAGGGCACGAATCGAGAAATTGTCGCTGCATTGCAACATTTTTCTTTCAACACAATGAATTAATCCGATTGTTCATAATTACTCTTTAAAAATTAAAATAGTGACAAACACATTTGAAGTAAGAGCAGTCGAAACACCTGTCGGCCAACATGAAAGACAATACAATGTACCTTCAATTGATGAAGTGGCAATCATTATAGGTGGCCAAGTATTTAACTCACGGGATATAGTTCTTCATCGCAGAAATGGTGATGTTCAGCGAGTTTCAGAAACCCATTACTAACACGACAGATTGCAATATTCATTTTTATGTTAGAAAGGAGAAGATGGATGTCATTTGAACATCAAAATGAGGATTAGGATTCGAATACGAAAGTCAGTGCCATGATTAATATTCATATTAATTGATGATTTATAAGAGCGCTAAAAATCATATCTGAAATTTCGACAATGTTCCATCAATACATTGTTGATATGTAAGCACAACAAATTGAAACAGAACGTCATCTCTACATGCTAGTAATTAAAAGAAAGTTGCGTTCCGAAGGGTACATTAATGAATGTGATGACGTTGTGAATTGTGCTATGTGAATCCAAAAAAAATTGGAAAATGGTTATACTACCGGTCCGTTTACATGGAGTTAGTATGCATTGTTATCCGTGGGGAGAAATTAATCTCCTATTTACATTTATTGCCCGTTCCGTAACAGTGCGTAACAAGATGATACCAAATGATAAAAACAATAACAGAGAATATGACAATCAAAACAGTGATAATTACAATTAATAAGATTTATTAAGTTACTATGGATGACAAAATAAAAGAAATATAATTAAAATCATCAACTCACAGAATGTGGTATGTCTTGTACCGGTAAGCAGTTAATCCATGTTCCAAAAAGGTATAACGATGAAAATGAATTCACACATATAAATAGACACAGCCCTATCAAGAATAACACTCACTATTGCTAGCCTGTTTTCCCGTAGAGTAAAAATCGTATCGTTCTCTCTCTCTCCCTCTCTCTCTCTCTCTCTCTCTCTCTCTCTCTCTCTCTCTCTTAATGCTCTCTGAATCCCCTTATTTATATGCTCCGTTCTACCGACTACTATAGAAAAGCCTTACACATTTTTTTTTTCCTTTCTAGTTTTCTCAATAAATTTCTTCTGAATCTGATAAATACAAATAATTTATTTTATTTAATTGGTAATAAACAAGGCCAAGATCAAAGGGAGTAAGCCACGCCCAATACTAACGCAGGCGAATTTAGGTCAGCTAGAATTCACAGCACAGAGGAAATGGGACGTCAACACATCATCTACATAACAGAGTCCATGAAACATGCATGAATACGCGCAAGATGCAATGATGTGTGTTCATGCAAATAGCTACCCGAATTTTCAATTATCTTTACATGCTACCCAACTTGGGATGAAATACAGTAACATTTGTTAACTTTACAATCATATTGGATCGTAACGATATTACTGCGCAAGTGTTCAAACAAAAATTGAAATCTTTAATAGAATTTATTGTCAAGCATCATGATTTTGGAGAGATACGCTACGGCTGGATTCCATTGCAAGGAAGAAATATACATATTTCATTTTGATTGATAGAAAAAGTCCTACCAGATCAAATTGATCAATTAATTTCTGCTGGAAAGTAAGATGTCAACACTGATCAATAGTTATTACAATTGGTTACCAAAACATTGTTCACAACAATTCACGATGCTTGTCTGATGGGAAATATACAAAACGATGCCCAATGGATTTACGTGCGAAGACTATCACTGGCAATATAGATATCAACTTTATCGTTGACGATCAACTGAAGGTTGTGTCAAATTCAACACTTTAAATGTACGAAACAATGATGTTGAAGTCGATTATCGCTGGGAGGACCGTATTCTCTCGAAAATGTTCAAAGAACTTATCAATGTCGGTTATTGAAATTCGGTGAAATCGATTCAGTACATTTGAAAATGTGTTAACAAAGGAAGTGAAATGACAGTTTAGCGAGTGAAAAAGGCCACTGGAGCCTTCGATGAAGTTGATCAATATCAACGTGGACCCTACATAAATAGCAATGAAGCATTATTGCGCTTTTTAAAAACTTCAATCATCCGTGAGCGAAATCAACATTTTTATTTGATAGTTGACTTTGAGTATAAGATGAGATAATATGAGATAAGATTCTTTTATTGATCCAAATAAATGGAAATAAGTTTGATTGAATTATACATTTTCAGCACAAGAATAAAAACAATTTGAACAAAAGACATTTATAATAAATTATCTCAGATAGCCATTCAGTGAGTTCTCTTTGCAAAATCGGTGACTTATTAGTTCTCATTCAGATGTTTGACTTCAGAGGAAGCATGCCGGTAAATTCGTACAGTTTGGGGAACAAAAGAATATTTATATTTGTCAGTCCTCGCCCTGATAGAAAAAATTTGCCCTTAACGGCCCGATGCTAAGTATCTGTGATGAAGAGGGTGGGATATATCATCCAAAATATGTTACAAAACCAAAACATCTTTCTTCAAATAGTTCTTCAAGTGATGGATGTTTAGTTTGTGTTATGTTCCTAGCTTTCTTGATTAGTCGGTTTATGCGGTGTTTGATATCAGACGATGAATTCCCACGTCAGCAGGTAATACTGAAATTAAGAAGGCTTCCAATAGTTGCACTGTAGCATAAGTTAACGGCTTGCTTGTTTACGCCGAAATTGTACATTTTTTTTGAGTTAGAACAGTCTTTGGTTGAATTTCCTATATAGCATTTGGCCGTGCTCATGCCATGTTAGCTTATTATCAATGGTGACACCTAAGTACTTGTATGCCTCCGATTTCTAAAAACTTTGATTTTTTATGTTGAGATCTGTAATCTATTTTGTTTTTGAGACATTCAACTGGAGAAAATTTTCATCGCACCAATTGATAAACTTGTAGCTAATTTGCGGTATAGACCTTCTCCTTCAGATATTGAGCCAACAATGGTGGTATCATTAGTAAATTTTAAGATTGGAACTGTAAAAATGGACAGCACATGTACTTCTCAACAGAGCATTCTCAACCCCGCCAACAAAGTCAACTGCATTTTTATCATGGTGAGGAAATAATTAATGTTTGCAAAGACTTCTTCTTTACTCTAAAGTGCCAACATTTTACACATGGAGTGCATCAGCGAACATGTCTGAACAGTTCGCAAAGAAATTAAAGTATTAGACCAAACCATTAGCCAATCTGTACACTGTTCACCCAAATAATGCATAATTCTTTTACTTGCGATTACTGTTCATCAATGTACGTTGAAAAAACAACCTCTCCACCGTGTCTCCAAATATTTCATAACCTCTAACCATGAAGGAACTTTTGACATTGCAGTTAGTGCAATACTATTTGCTACCAATACACATGATTGAAGCTTTTATTATATACAAATATTATTTAAGACAAACATATACTGTTATATTAACACAAATTGTTTATGTCTAATTTATCTAAGAATTGAAAACAGTTAACTATCAAGTATGAGCCACTTATCGTAAAGCTTTCCAAGAAATAAAACTTGTTTGAAATCGATGCACATTGGGACACTACGCTCTCTGGTGCATCAAATTTTGCTCAACAATAGCAGATACACACGTTGTAGTAATTTTAATTGACAATGTGTTTTGCATGCATTCCAAAATATCTTTGGAGAAAATACAAAGACAACATGAAAGAGGACATTCTACATCGTTTGCGTGCAACGAATCAAAATCCGGACATTCAACATACAGCAAACAAGTCTAATGAATTATTTGTATAAAATTGAGGACCTACGTTTTACAATCGCTAACAAATCATTTGTAGACTTGGGAATGACTGCTTCGTATTAATCTACAAAATCAACCTTTTCGATCGCCATTTGCAACGAGAAAAACACGTTGATATTGACGAATTGGGTACATTTGTTCAACTGAATCTTCCTCAATTGTTTCCAGAACAACTCATGGATTATGACAGAACTATGCAGGCTTATACAAGTTAATAAGTCGGATTGTAATTCCTAGAAGATCCCGAAGGCACATGGAAAACTTTGATAATTTCACTTATTATGGCAATCATATGATCAAGAAAAAATATTGCAAATGACAATCGCATCATCTGGAATAGTAGCAACAGTGCATTCAGCACTGAAATTGTCGCTGAATATGCAAAGCACTCAAACACAAACATGCAATATAAATAAAAATTCGGGAATGGTTATAGTTCTCCAATAATGTCAACTCATTATATGGGACGAATGTGCAATGGCGCACAAATAAGCATTGGATGTGTTTCATCGTGCACTAAAAGATATGAGAGGAAATGAACAGCTCTTCTGCGGCGTATTTACTTTTATTGTTTTGTGTTTTTTGACAAACTCTACCATTTATACTATGTTTAACGGGTAACGATGAATTAAATGCATGTCTCAAATCATTAGTTTTATGGTGACACGTACAGAAATTGATTTTGAGAATCAATATGCATGTACAACTACACAAGGATGCATCCGCTGAAGTTTTCGCAAAACAATTGTTTGACAGAGGGAATGGAAAATGGCAACAAAAGAATCCACACAAAGTTTCATATTTCCAACAAGCTTGTGTGAAATCCCAACAACCTCCGACGAATTGATTCATAAAGTTTTCCCAAATAGCACACAAAATAACAAAAAATCATCCGTGGCAGAATGCACGTGCTATATTAACAGCCAAAATCAACGATGTCAATGCCATTATCTTTTACATTCAAAATAAAACACCGGGCAAAACAACAAAGTGTAATTCCATCGATAATATTGAATCAAGACAAAGTTCTCAATAATCAAACAGAATTCTTGAATTCACTTAACTTGCCTGGCATCCTGTCGCACGTTTTAATACTGAACAATAGCGTGTCAATCATTCATCTACGAACCAAAAATTCACCAAGACTTTACAATGGTACCAAACTTTCAGAGAAAAACATAGTGAACAATATCCTCTAGACACTACTTTTGATGGAAAATGTAAAGGTGTTGATGTACTGTGTCCAAGAATCCCAATGATACCAAGAGATATGCAATTTGAAATTCAAACTACTGCCATTTCCTTTGCGACTCGCATTTGCAATGAGCATCAACAAAGCACAGAGATAATCGCTACAAGTGTGTCTCCCATGGACAGCTGTATGTGGTCTGCTCTCGTGTCGGAAAACCTTTTGAATTATTCGTGTACGCACCAATAACAAAAAATATTTTGTACTTAAAAGTTCTTCAAGAAACATAATTAAAACACAAGCACCTTAGTTCTTTGAATGGCATTGCAAAGCATACCGGATACAAGTTAGTAATAAAATAAAGTCAGTCCTTTCTCATGTGGCATTTTTACTTTGTGTGATGCATAGCGTAGCCAGCCCCTTTTTTCAGATACTAGCGGTGTATTAGTTATTGACCATACAGTTACTGGTAAATTTCTATTATTCATCCACATTAATCATTTGTTAGTCCATTTACTTTCCTGAGAACTGTTCTCTCCCATGTGTTTATTAGGTTTGCTTTCTGTTTTCTTTGGGCCCAAGTTTCATTTTCGTATGTCATAAAAGTCTGATTACAGTATTATACATAGTTTTTCTAGTAATAAAAAAAACACTTTTCGAGTAGCTTCTGACTTAGGAAGTATGCCGTGTTTTACGTTACGGTCGATATCTTTTCTTTTCTTTCTGTCATTATTTCATTTGTTTCATTTAATAGATATCATATGAAATAGCATATAGAAACAAATCATGAATGAAGAGAAAGCGTTCCTCAAATAATATACGTCTCTTTCACTGCAGTTTGGTACTCATGAACTTCATGCACATTCCTAACTTGACTTACTGACCTATGACGTAATGAGTTAAATTCAATGTAATACAGATATGCACACACCAGGGTTGGGTCCGTCTCTGAAGCAGACCGGCTGTTCTTTGTACTGCAGATAGGTTTGGATATGACCCATCTCATGGTGGGCAGTCTCTAGGTCCTTGGTTGTTATCATTGTGCACTGTATCATTCTAGATATTAAAAGAAAGGCATAATTCACAAAAAATATATTTTTTTAAAAAGTATTTAAAAAATCTGTATTGTCAATAACGTTTTTCAAGTACAATTATTCCAACGAAAACTTATTCTAAATTTTAAGATTTCAATGACAGTAATTACAAACACATTTGCTTCAAATAAAATCAAACAAAGTACAGTAATTTTAGGTCCAATAATAATACCGAGTAGAGACCGACCGAATTTCGGTTTCGGCGCCGAAAGTGTCCATTTTATCACTTTCGGCCAAGTTTTGGTTTCGACCGAAATTGAAAGTTAACTTTCGGCTTAATTTCGATTTCGCCCGAAAAAGAAAAGTTAACTTTCGTTTTTTTCGGTTTTGCCCGAAATTGACTTAGATTTTTGTCCATCGGGCCAAAAGTGATTGAGGATTTCGGTCATCTAATTCTCAGCAAAAGAGATATTTAACAACAAACTAAGCGAAATTTAAGAACAAACTAAACGATCGATAAAACAAACTAAGCGATCTTTAAATAAAAACTAAACAATCTTAAAGAACAAACTAAGCAATTTTAAGAACGAACTAAATTATCTTTAAGAACAAAACAAGTGATCTTTAATAGTAAACTAAATGATTTATGAGAATAAACTAAGCGATCTTTAGCAAAAAACTAAATGTTCTTTAGAAACAAACTAAACGATCTTTAAGAACAAACTAATCGATCTTATGGAACAAAATCAATTATCTATAAGAACAAATTAAGCGATCTTTGTGAAAAGACTAAGCGATCTTCAACAACAAAATAAGCGATCTTTAAGAAATCAGAAAATAATTTTGGTCGGTCTCTAATACCAAGTACAATTATTTCAAATAAAGTTGTTCCAAAAGTAATGCACCAAACAGACAGTCACTGACACAATGTAGCAATAGATGTAAACGCAGTTACCTGAATTTGATTCTGATTTTCTTGAAAAAAAAAATACAGGTCTATGCATGAAAATTATCGAACTTTTCTTCAAATTAAGTGTTGCTGGCATCCGTCCGTCACAATGTGACGATGGAGTGGGCTTCGTAGGACGAAATCCACATAGCCTGGGATTATTATACTTGAAGGATTATAAGCTGGTTCCCAACAGCAAATCGCCTCTCTCCACGCCGCTGGGTAACCCAAGGGAACATCATTGGATGATACAGCTTGGCACCAGTGACGTCGCAGGAGTTGTCGGAGTGTTTCATTGTATCAATGTTATCCGCCTTTCGGGACTCCATCTCCGGGTTTGATTTCAGAGTTTCCTTCTCTTAGATGAGTTGCCGTCCAAGGTTAACGAGTCCCATCTACCCGGGGTGCTGGTGGTGTTCTTTCGGGACTCCATCTCCGGGTTTGATTTCAGAGTTTCCTTCTCTTAGATGAGTTGCCGTCCAAGGTTAACGAGTCCCATCTACCCGGGGTGCTGGTGGTGTTTTTGCTCTAGCTGGAATTGAACTTGAGACCACCAACTTGAGATTTGCTCAGTTTAGACAACTCGGCCACCCAGCAGCCCAAGTTAAGTGTTGACATTGGACAATAATAGGTATGGTGTCCTAATGATTTGATTTAATCAATTGTTAAGATAATAAATTAGGATTAGATAAATCGAAAACCGGGGTCTCAAACTCAAATCATCCGGTTGACGCAGAGTGAGACTGGGTCGCAGGAGGCAGAGCCTGAGTGAGACTGGACCGCAGGAGGCTGAGCCTGGGTGGGACTGGGCGTATTAAGAGTTACACAAGAAAGCGATTACAAATTAAATAAAGTACAACTGTTACAATTTGCTCAAACTTTAGTAATAACAAAAAAACAAAACAAACATTAATTGGTCTCAAAAACTAGGCTTCACTTTCTACCTCCTACTACTTGTTGCCAGTGACCTGACAGCGCATGTGACCAGGCTGAAAGGTTCGGAATTTTCCTAACTTGTAAACATTAGCGGCAATTTTAATAGTGGTTCTTTGATGCTGGGTCAGATTGCTACGATTTACACAATCATGGTTGTGCATTACCCACTTACTGACTTTAAAATATTTTGAAATATGTATGTATATTATTTGAAGTGTGTTTTCTCAAAAACACATTTTGGCCAAGTTTGTCACATAAAATCTTAAAAAATTTAAGTCCGATTTTAAGACGGATGTTACCATAATAATCAACGTCCATATTGTTACAAACAAAAATCTGAATTAGACTAGTCGGTGGGATTCGATTGAAACCGTCGCGGAGAGTCACGTTATAGATATGAGAATGGAGAAAACGCGGGGACCGAATTAACACTAAATTTGCTGTCCAGTCGCGGGCAGCGAAATATCGTCTTGTGTGCTGCAAATAACACACGGGCCGCAAGTTTGTGACCCCTGATCTCAAACAAGAATTTACCAATTATCTTGAACATCATTTAATCTTTAAATGTGTTTAAATTAAATCCTTAAAAATGTTTAAACTTTTGTTTAGTCTTAAAACTTAACCTTAAATTATTCTACCGTTACCTGAAATCGCTCTCGTTAAAAAAGTCCCAGGCGGATGCATGACACACAACGTCGCGGTCATCTTTAGGTTTCTCGAAAAGGGATTTGTTCCAGAATGTTTCTGGCATTGGTATCATTCCTAGAGACTTGAAGAAATCGTCTGCTGTCTGAAATATCCTTAGCGCCGTGTAATTCTGTGGAAACAACGACAACAAAATATGTAAAAATAAATTGCTTCTTCCCGATGAACATTGATTACAATCTCGTTTGCTTTATGAACAGTATAAGACAAAATGTCAACAAAAAGTAAAAAATTAATGATTTGTCCTCTGGATTTTCTTCAAAAAATTAAATTAGACATAATAAAATGACATAATAATAATAAATGTCTCACCTGTCGAACCATTTCATCCGTGACGTCAAAAGAAGGTTTACCTTTGTAGGGGGTCAATACATCCGAACTCCACATTTTTTCTGATCACAAGAAGTATTTTCAGAGTGAAAGACTGCATGGTGCTCAGCATTGTCAGAAAGAATAACTGAATAGGGCTAAGTATTTTAAGAGTGAATGACTGAATGGGGTTAAGGATCGTCAGAGTGAATGACTGAATGTGGTTAAGTATTGTCAGAATAATTACTGAATTGGGCTAAGTCTTGTATGAGTGAATGACTAATTTGGGCTAAGTATTGTCATAGTGAATGACTTTAGGTGGTTAAGTATTTTTAGAGTGAATGATTTAAAGTGTCTAATTTCATTAATACAATTTTAGATGTTTTTTTGGGGAATTGTTACAAAGTTAAATTACTTTCTCCTTTATATCTACAGATGACCACAAAGAATACATATAAAATATTATCTACATGTTGGTCAACTTGCACCTTAAAAGATATTACATCAGCTGGAGGTATGAGGAATAAGGGTCTTAAATTCACTATCTTCCCCATTCATTTAACGTTTTCATTCTAAAAAATTACATTGTCCACGCACCCCCCCTCCCACCTTACTGCCATAGTCCTCCTCACCGTCTCGACAAATAAATACAACAAAGAATTGTTAGATAAACCGTGCTAGCGGGTGACATGTTAACATCAATAGATCATTCTTCTTACAAACATTACAAATTGCCTTCTCAAGAAGCTTACATTAAACGTGATGTTAAAAGAAATGTACGTGAAAATGGTCTATTTTATATACTTCTTTCCTATAGGATGTGACCAGTAGTTGACTAAACTGTTTGGAACAGTAGGTGTATGACATATACCACATTCCTAGAAGATGTGTTAGGATGTGATCAAAAGTTGTTTCAACTGTTAAGGTGAATATTAAACCACTAACCTAGAAGATGTGCCGGGATGTGACCAGAAGATGGAAACTTGTCATTCCCATAGATTTGTTTGAGTTTTCTCCCGGCGTAGGCGTGGAGCTGTTCATACAGTGGACGGATCTGATCAAACAATGATCTGACGTCATCCTCAAAAGTCGGTGTGTCGTACCAAGATCGCCAGTAGGCACCAGTGTCGGCATGACCTGTTTAAAAAAAAGGAAGAATGCTAAATTTTTAATATAAATTAGAAAATACACATTTACAACTTTACCAGCCCCTTAAAATATCGTGCCATACAATTTTTAATGATAATTTTAGTTGAAATAATGTTTATGAGTAGTTACTTTTTTTTTAGTTGAACAGTTCACAACGCGGCAATTGGACGAACCAGTTAGATTTTACCCTCTCAGAATATTGTCTCAGTTGCTCATTTAAGCGAGTTTTTCATGTAATGAAAATGCATGTTAAAGGGATGACGTTAGAAAGAAGGACGCTAAAACTGTTTATGTCATTGTTGTCTGTATCAACACAAAAAAAGATAATTTTATGGTCCAAATGTTTTCAAACTCACCAAGTATTTTCACAGCTTCGTTGTGTAATTCCACATATTCAGCATACATTTTTTTTATCTTGCCACCAGTTTCAGCTCTATACTTCAACCATGCGGCCAGATGTTCATCGTCGTTCCCTGACGTTGCAAAAAGTTTAGCGAGATCTAATACAAAATTTATTTTGAAATTATCCTTGAATGGATGATTGATTTTACAAATAACACTGACCGAAAGAAATTTAGATCGTCAAATACTAAACTTGTTTATTAGTGTATTTGACCTGCTTTGATTCCAAAATGGTATCCTATCGCAGCATCCTATCATAGACCCTATCATTGAACCATATCTATTTACTCCTACACTGTCGACTTAGTAACTATGTTTTAAGCCAAAGATTACAAAACTACGACGAGCATTAAAAAACCTACTTTTCGTGAGTTGTTTCGTTTCTTTTGTTTATTTTTATCTTAAAAATAAATAACTGGGATGTTTTCGATAAAATGTTTCGGCAATTCTTGTGTTAACACAGTACACAATCAAATAAGAGCACCATCTTTTAACAAATCGGAGAACAATAACTTGTAAATTTCTTTCTCCTATTTCATAAATAAGGAGCAAGTCATCTCCCCACTCCTCTATTTGAGAAACTTCTGTTTGAAGCTGAAAACTATCATTTTGAGAGTTGAAAATACTTTGATCTTAATCTGAGGTGGAACAGGTCTGAGAAACTTAGCAAGAATTATTTAATATAAAAGAAAGTGGTCTGCACAAAAATTTGTTTTATTTTATTATTAAACTACACTTAAAACAATGTTAAAATCCTTAAAATAGTTCGTCCTGAACATATTTACTTTAAAAAAAACGAATCTCATTTAGCGCATTTAACTGGTATTTTATTTGGTGAAATCAGCGGCATCATATTTTTAAATATTTCTTGGGCTTCGGCTGCCGCTACATATATTTTTTTATGTTAAAGTTTTCACTGAACTCTTCTTCCAATGTTCCATAGATTTCAATCTGAGTGCAAGAGATAATAAAAAGATACCCGTTCATTTATTAATATCATTTATTGATTCTTTGAATTGTGGGTCATCTAGGCGTTAGCTTAACTTTGGATCATGAAGAACCCTAGCTTTAGTTTCTCTGTGGTAATTTCATATTAGATGAACATTGATATCTTTATTCCTAACATATATCAATGTATGTATGTATGTAAGTGTGAGTGCAGAAGTAGTAGTAGAATGATTGTATCTCCTGTTACTAAAACTTTGTTGATAACCCTTTTCCTTGGATCAGAAAAATTATATTTTTCAATCTTATTTTGAAAACGCTACATTTTGACCATCCCAAAAGACGTGAAAGTCAAGGATATTTTGTTTAGCTACTTTGTATAAAAAGGGAAAGACAATTATTTTCATGTTTAGATAAATCACCCAACTTTGTTTTTTTAAATTTGTGTAGCTTTTCCAAGACTTAAGAGACTTGTATTCATTGTTCAGCGATATTGAATTGTCCAAATGTAAGACAACCATATGTGATGCAATTCTTTAAAAGAACACTTATCAAACTACCTCTATGAAGAGGCTACAAACTTACACGCTTCTATTATAAACACACTACAGTTTTCCTAAACGTTGAAAAAACAACAACAATATGTGCAGATATTTTTGAACAGTTGAGACTAAGAAGCCTTGAAAAATAACATTTACGGTCTAAGAAAATTTGATTTTCAAAGTAAATAATTTGAAAATAAAAAGTTCATAAAGCAGATTTTAAAATTTGAAGTTAACATATTGATGTCATTGCATTTAATGAAAACGAAGTGGACGTATGTGTATGTACGCACACACAAAATTGTTATTTAAATAAGACGACCTACAATGCCCTATCTAATTATTGTTATGATGTGCTGAGTAAGCGACTGTGCCATTATACAGAGCAAATGAAGTGTTTACAAATTCAACCATAGCTTAAATTTTGAGCTGTTTCAGAAAATCTAATGTGACATTTGTTATCCACTTTGAAATTAAAACTAGAAAGAAACCTAAAACTAAAACACAAGGTATCAAGTAAAAAGTTGTTTTCTTATTGTCCTATGAAATAGAATCATTGAAAGCATCTTCAAACAAATTTCTTAAATTTAAAAAAGAAATAATAAAAGATTTTTAAATGACATGTCGTCACAAAATTATTGACATCATGAACAGAGTAAGAAGGACAATGTCTTTTCCTTCAAATATTGCGATCATATTTTGAATCCAAATTCTAATAGTAAAAAAAACGTTTCATTGTTTTCTCAATGCTTACAAAATATTGACTATAATTTACTTCCATACGTTTCTTACCTGGATTTTGAGGTAACTGTTTTCCAGAAGGACTAGTGACTTTTGCTGTACTATAAATATTCGTCATATCACCAATGATCTTGTTTAGCTTAGATTTTAAAAAATGATTAAATTCATGCGTCTCTAATAAGATTTTATAAAAAATAAAATGAAATTAAAGTGATAGTTACACTTCTTTTCTCAAACACTTTTTTTTTTTAAATTCGAGTTCTTTGTGAAGTAAATAAAGAACGAATAACTTTATTTGTTATAAATCTGGCATTCTCGGGACGAAATATTTAACCTGGTGGGCCGCATTCAGACCACAGGATGCGGTGAGGTCCCCGCTGCTATATGGTATAGAGACCAGGAAATATGAACTAGATAACGGGAAGGGAAATATCAGTGGTATGGTTATGTGGAGTAACATAGAGAGAGAGAGTTGGAGTAGGAAGAAAAAAGTTATAGCGATTTGTGAGAAATTGTATTAAATCGTTTATGTTGTGTGGAGAAACGCAGTTTGTGAGATGATGTGTGAAATATAGGATGGTAGGTGAAAGATGGATGGTGGGTGAGATGATGTGTGAAATATAGGATGGTAGGTGAAAGATGGATGGTGGGTGAGATGGTGGGTGAAATGGTGGCTAAGATGAATGATGAAATGAAGTAACATGTAGTGTGAGATGGCAGTTAAGATGGTGTGAGAAATGATGGGTGCGATTGTAGGTGAAATGGTGGGTGAGATTGTGGTTGAGATGGTTGATCAGATGTTAGGAGAAATGGTGGATTGGGATAAAGTTGGGATGGAGGGTGACATGTTTATGAGATGGTGAGTCAGTTGGTTGTCAAATTTTAGGTGAGGTGGTTTATTGGGATAGGGATACGATGTAGGGTAAGAAGATAAATGAAGGGATTGGTGATTTCGTGGGGGACATGGTGAAGAACATGGTGGGGGACTTGATGGGTCATAAGTTAGATGAGATGTTGTGTTATGTGGTTGGTATATATTGTCTGTGAAATGTTAGATGGGCAATGATGGGTGGGACACTGGGTGAGATGGTGGTTGGAACGCCGGGGAAAGATGATGGATTTATGATGGATTATATTATAAGTAAAGAGTTTGATGAAGGATTATGGGTGAAATGATGGGTGAGATGATGCATGTGATTAGGGATAAAATGGTGGTTGGAATATGGGTAGATGGTTGGTGAGATGATTGATGAGATTATTAGTGAGATGGTGGTGAGATGTTAGTGAGATTGTGGGTGAGATGATTGGTGAGATATTTGGAAAGATGGGGGGTAAGATGTTAGATGGGTGTTGGTGAGTCTGTTGGTTGGATGGTGGTTTATGTCGTTGGTGAGATGATGGGTGAGATATAGGGTTAGGTGTTGGTTGAAATGGTAAATGAAATGATTTATGAGAGGATTGGTGAGATGATAGTTTAGATGGTGATTGAGATGGTGGGTGAGAGGATAATTTTTATGATTATATAATTGTTAATGTGTTGGATGAGGGATTGTGGGAGAGATCGTGGATGAGGTATGATGTGTAAATTGGTGGTTTAGATGATGTGTGAAATGATTTATGATAATATTTGTAAGATGATAGGTGAGATGGTGGGTGAGATAATGAGTTAGAGAATGGGTTTGATGATGGGTGATATTTTTAATAAGATAATGAAAATGGAAAAGAGGGAAAGATGATGGATAATTTATTGTACATGAAATAACGGATGAGAATATCCTTGAGATGATGGATGAGAGAATGGGTGAAATTGTAGTTGAGGAAGATAATTCACATGGTGGGTGAGATAGTGGTGAGATGGTTGGTGAGATTTTGGATTAGATGGTGGGTGAGATGTTGGGTGAAATTGATTGTACGATGGTGGGTGGATGAAATTTAGGTGGTTGTGTATATTGTGTGTAAGATGTTAGAATTGTGATTCTCAAGTTACTTGATAGTTGTTGTTTTTAATGATGTCATCATTTGTTAATTGATTCTTATTGAAATACATTATGCTTTATGCTGATCTTACTTCAAATTAGAACTACGTTAAATTTCACAAGCAACTTTATTTTTACTAGTTATAGACCTTGATCATGTGATCTGTACGTCTCTTGATATCTGCACACACAAAATGTGATGGCAGAATGCAATAAGGACTTGTCTTTACACTAGCGTAAGTGATCCAAAAAAAAGCAGTGCAATGCGAGTAGCCACTTTATTCATTATTTATACTGTTTGCTTATTTATTTACCATTAAGAAACCATATGTCATCATTTTGAGGTGATATTGTACGATTTTAGGAGTTCCGGGTTAAAAATGGTCCACAAAAAACAAGAAAATCTAGATACACTAATTTGAAAATTAAAATAGTAAATAAAGGGACATAGCAGCAGGGAGTTTTCTCACCTGTGAAGATCTCCTGTGTTCTAAACATATATTACAATTGATAACAACGTCTCGTGTCTCATAAGTTTTATCAAGCAAATTCAAAAACCCTCAGCGGGGTAAACAAACGGATGTCGCGGGCGGGATTCAGCCTGCGGGTCGCATTTTGGTGACATCTGAACTATAATATGAACAATCATTATAACCATGCGTTTAACCAGGGGTGGCGACCTTTTCAGCACGGGGGGGGGGGGTCAGTTAGATTTCAGAAATAATACTTCCTGCCGGGCCACGCACCTAAGTGTTAAGTTAATTAAAGTAAAAAACCAAAATGTTGTACAACTTCGATTCCTGGGGGGGGGGGGGGGGGTCCTGATAGATTTCAGAAATAATACTTCCTGCCGGGCCACGCACCTAATTGTTATGTCAATTAATATTTAAAAAAAAAAACAAAGTGTTGTACATCTTCGATTCCCAGGAGGCGAGATCGTGGACAAACACTTCGCTGGTTTAATGTAAAACAAATCCAGAAATAGGTATTTTTTGGTGAAGAAATAAAACATAAATGAAAATCAAACATAAGTATTGGACAATTTAAAAATATTTAAAAGTGAGATATGAGACATTGTAACAAAATTAATCTTGATTGATGTTGTCACTACATGCCAACAGTTGTCCAAATGAACATCAATAATTCATGTTTATACTTGTGATTTAATGTGCTTCATGCGCCTAAATAGCTGAATGGCTTCCAAAATTGTGAAACCATCAAAAGAGCTAAATGGCATTGCGGACTTCCCGAATCGCCAAAGACTACAGAATAGCCTATATATATAAATGAGAAGATGAAGTCTCATAATTTTAACAAAACATAGCGTTTGCCACCGCTGCCTTTAACATTTACTTACATTTGAAAGTTTGGTTTCATTGGTCTGTGCTGCTGTTCCAATGTCCATGATCTTAATAATGCATCTCCTGTTCTCGGGTGTCATCACAGTCAGGTTAAATCTTGTAGCATTTCGATAGGCTTCCTGTCGAAACTTGGCGGTCGACAGATTTTCTTCCATCTGACAAATAAATATTACAGATTTATCTATTAAATCGATGTTATTATTAAAATAAATCACTATAAAGCTAAAGAACTCCACATGATGTACTTTGTATACATGCATTTATTTTTGTCACTTGTTATTAATAATTATTTTGTGTAATTGGTCAGCCACTTTATGTATTAAATAACAATATAATTCAAGCATTAATGATAATATAACATTATAAAAAAGTATACGTTTTGGCACATGGCTTCATCAGTACAAATAAAAGACAAATAAGTATAACTTAAATTTACATTATTTATATACACAAATATTTTATCTAAAAAAGGGGGAGAAAAAATAGGAATGAGCGAAAAAAACAGCCTGAAGCAAAGTAAAGAAAATTGTAAATGAAGGGATTTGAGCGAAATTGTAAAAACTAAAAAGGAAAAAGACATGGCAGCTTGGAAAAATTGTGGATTGGGTTTATTCCATATGGAGACAACGTACCACATCGTGATATTAATTTATTCTCTATGTATATCCTATCTGTTGTGCTACTAGTATACATTATACTGCGATGTCTGAGATATCATCATGATTAGGGCTATTGAAAGGTTTGGAGACCGGAAAGAGAGTTTGTTTTTTTATGATAAATATTTGTTGTCTGAATCGGTCTCCAAGGCGACCTGTCTCTCCTACATATAATTTACCGCCCTTTGTTTAAATGGTGTCATAATTTTTTAATTGATTCTTATTGACTAAACAATTACTAGGTTTACTTGACTTATAGAAATTGCAGATTTTTAAACTAAATTTGTTTTAGACTTACCCAGATCTTAAGATTGTAATCTGTAAGGTTCGTGTAGTAGGTCCAAAGAGATTCTCTTAACCTCGGGAAGAAAATCTGTGTCTGGCTATTATAGTTGTCCAGAAATTCTTTAATCTCTATAGGGTCACTAATACTCTGACCTTTGACCCCAAAGAAGGACGAGATGGCCACAGCTAGGTAAAAAAGCGTCTCCTGGAACATTCTTGAATGTTCACTGAAACTAAAAATGTGAAAGAATATGCTGTCATGGGCAAAGAATCTATAAGCCCAATTTCAGCTCAATAGTTGAACAGGAATATCATCAATGAGCAGTCCAAAAATATTGCAAATCACAAAGAAATGAAAAATTAATACTAAGGATTTCAAAGGAAAACAGAACCGATTCAGTCGTCGTTGTTTTGCACTGAGAGTTTATGTTAAGTGGCTGCAAGAAAAAGTAACCCCTGGGAACTTAACGATTACAAAATTAAAGGCTACTTAAAGCATAAATGAGAATCATATGATTTTGTTAATGTAAAAGTTGATTAATTAAAAAATAAAAAAGAATTGACCTGAGTTATCGACGCAACGATGGTCTGCAAAACTGCGTCTCTGAGACGTAATGGAGACACGTTTACTTTCCATTACCATGTCTGGGGTTATACACGCTAAAGGACAAAATAAAAAAAGCATACTTACCAACCCGCTATCAGTTCTTCACTTGTTTGAAATGTTCGAACAAATCTATGTTCAAAACTGAAGTCTGTCCGTAAGGCAGCTAAGTAAGCACAAGTTTTATACCATTGCTGAGTTGGTCTTGATCGATGCGATCTTAAAACCAAGCGTCGTTAATGTTTCATTTTTATTGTGGTTTCGGTACGTGCGACCTGTTGTTTTTCATAACAGGCAGTGTAAAAATACGAGGGCTTAAAAATAATTTAATCTAATAGTCCTCAAAGTTATATTCTTTAATATTTGCGCACGAGATGAAAATAGGAATTTTATGAGCATACACACAATATAACTGGTGTCGTCAGACAACTAACATTGATCTAACTCCCTTACCAGCGTACATGAATAGGAACTATGTTTTTCAGTTCCAAAATGGTCACCATGCAGTAGTCCATTTCTTATATATGAAGTTCAATATTGTCTGTCAGACGTAGTCAGTTGGTAAATGACAGGATGTTGTACGGAAAACTTCGGTGATCATTTAAATTAGTAATGTTGATTCAAAACATACTTAATAATTATGGGAAAATATACAAGAACATAGATGTTGTATGAAATGTAATATCCAGCAAAGGAGGGGTTCATGCATTCAAATAATGCACTTTATAAGAACTCCCTGGAAACATTAGAATCTAACCTATTCTGCATGTTATAAGAATCCGAATTAATGACAATCCCATTTTTCCAGGGCTCGCAGCGGCACAGTTGTCCCATACCCTTGACTTATATATTCTAATGACCTACCCGTTTTAAAACAATTAAGAAAATATTACCCACCAAACCCACTTTCTATATTTTCATTCATAAGAATCTCACTTAGAGCAGTTTTGGTGAATTTCATTTCATTCTGCCCTTAACAAATAGGAAAAACTGATTTATTGCAAGGAATTTTGGCATTAAGTTTGAAAATAATGTGTTGTCATTTAGCTATCAGCTCGATAGGGAAACGGGAAGTGGGTCAATTCGCCGTCAAAATAGTTTGCCAGTGCGCCAGTCTGCCACCAAGCCATCCAGCCATCCATAAACAGAACCGATGTTCATTTTCAAGATTTAAAAATAAATGCAATCGTTCCATTCAACCATAGAAGGATATGGATGTCAACGACGAGCACACAGGAAGGTTGATTCCGGTAAGTGTGCAAAGCTAATAGAAAACTCTCGGGCATATCTTGAGAGAGCAAATATTAATGTAATAATACTTATTAAAAAAAAATGTTTTAATTTTTTTCCAAATCACAACTTAAAGGCCCGCTTTCAAATACGGCCAAGAGACACGATCAAATAGTTCATCCTATGTACAGTGAGATAATAAAGAATTTAACTTATAGAATGTGGAAATACAGTGCATTATTTACATAATAAGACAATGAAATATATCATTGGTGAAATGAGATAATAAAGTGTTTCGTTTATAGAATGGAATAGTAAAGTGTATCATTGATTGAATTATTTAATGAAGTGTATCATTGAGTGAATAAGATAATAAAGAGTGTCTTTGTTTGAATTATGTAATAAAGTGTATCATTGATACAATGGGATAATAAAGTGTATCGTTGATAGATTGGAATAATAAATTTAAATTGAATCATTTATAGAATGAGATAATAAAGTTTAGCATAAATAGCATGAGATAATATAGTGTATCATGTCTAGATTTAGATACTGACGTGTATATTTTAAAGAACGCGATAATTAAATGTTTCATTTCTAGAATTAGATAATATAGTGTATCATTTCTAGAATGAGAAAATAAAATGTTTCATTTATAGAATGAGATAATAAAGTGGTTCATTTATAGAATAAGGTAGAAAGTTTATACCTTATCGAATGAAATAATAAAATGTATCATTTCTAGATTGAGATACCAAAGTTTATCATTTCTAGAATTAGATAATAATGTGTATCATTTCTAGATTGAGATACCAAAGTTTATCATTTCTAGAATGAGATAATCAATTGTATCATTGCTATAATGATATAATAAAAGAAGAAGTCTGGTTTAAATAATTTAGTGTATTCAGAAAATTTTTTAATTGGAAATGTCTTTAATATGGTCTTGCACTATATAAATGTCGATTTCTATAAAAATAATGAAGGACAATAAAGAGCTACATTCTTGAAGACTTAGAAATACAAAAAAATACCTTGATGTAATAGATTACATTATTAAATCAAACGTTTTAAAAAGTTTACTCCGACTAAGGCATATATATGAATATTCAAGTAATGAAAAAAAATAATTTAAGGACCCTTACTTAAAATTCATAAGCCCGTTTTTTTCCAGCTGTGATTTAACTTCTAATTAAAACTTAGGATTACTTTTTCACTGGAAACAAATATGGAACAATTCAAATTCCATTAAGGACCATCAAAGTATTTAAATACTGTTCACTCTATATTTAAGCAATTAAAAATTCGAAGTGGCTACGGGTCCTTGTCGAGAAGCCACAGGTTAGGATTATTTTTTTTTTAAAAATCGACCGAGTAGCGCTATGCGTTTCAGATTACATTTTGACTAAATGCTATTCAGATGTCATTTGTGGTAGTTTATTTTAGTTAAACTTAAGAAGTAAGTTGACAAGAATATAGTCCATTAAATTATCTTTCATTTGATACCAAACTTTGTCTTACAAAACCTTACAATAATTTTTTTATATTTTTTAATATAGGCCCCTACCCTAACTCTAACTTCTCCGACCCGGTTGCGAATAGTCGCAGCCTTAAATCATTCTTCTATTTATTATTACAGGAATTTATTTTTAAAAGTAAATTATAAATTGTCTTTTTATATTTTCGATAATCAAATATAATTAAATATTTTCAATTTAAAAGAAATGCATCTTTACAGCTAAACTATATAGCAGAACGTATATACATCTCCTACTATTTTTAGATAAATATTTACAATTATGATTTCAGATGAACATTGCCCAGATGAATTGTATCCATGTAAAAGAATGGAAATAAAAATTCAAATTAAATAAAAAAACACATATGACACTTTTTTAAATAACATTTGAAACACAAGGAATGAAGTCGTGTTTAAATATTTTACAAAACATGCATACAAGGATAATATTTTCTATGAATACAAATTAGAGCTTTTCCCCAACCCCAATGCAAGGCTCGCAACCCACATAATTTTCATGCCAATAAACTATATTTCTATATACCCGCTATTACAGTGCTGATTTATTTCACCTACAATTTCACAAAACCAAAAGGCAATATTACGCACCAAACGCACTTGCGGTATTTCCTTTAGAAGAATCTTAGATGAGCAGTTTTTGGGAACTTTATTTCATCTTCCCTTTCAAAAACTGGAAAAAATTCAAATGTGACTGTTCAAGTCGGAGGAGAAAAAAAAAGGGGGGGGGCGGCTAAAAATGTAAAAGAATGTG